>QANY01010269.1:254410-322187 GCA_003255025.1 Datisca glomerata
TATATATATATAATTATTTCATCAATAAATTAATAATAAATCTTTTATGTATAAATAAATTAATCTATGAAAACTACTTAATTTCATACATAATTGACATGAACATACTATTTTTGACTACATAGTCTACTAATTATCATTTTTTCTTTATTCACTCATTACGAATCAAATAGCAAATGAATGATCATAGATGGGAACTAATTCAAATAAGTATCACTAAAGATAAATCAATAAAACTTTCAAAAAATTTTGTTTGGGATATAAATATACCATTTTTTTTATTTTAGACTACGTAGTTCACTAATTGTCATTTTTTATTTCTTCCCCCATTGCTAGGAATGATAATGGATGGTAACTAGTTCAACAAGTGTCACAAAAATGACGAACAAAATTTAAAAAAAAGACTTGTAAGAACATAAAAATATAAAACTTAAATATTTGCATAATCTTGTATAAAGATTTTACTCTCTATTTTATAAATTTATGTTTGAGAAATTAATCTATGAAATTTTTTTAATTTCATGCATAATTGACATGAACATATTATTTTTGACTACATAGTGTACTAATTATCATTTTTTCTTTTTTTCTTCATTGCTAATCAAATAGCAAAGGAATGATCATGGATAGTAACTAATTCAAACAAGTGTCGCTAAAGAAAAATTAATAAAACTTTCAAAATAGAATATTTTTTGGTTGGGATATAAATATTCCATTTTTTCATTTTAGACTACTAAGTTCACTAATTACTATTTTTCCTTTCTTCCTTCATTGCTTGGAATGATTATGGATGGTAACTAGTTCAAACAAGTATCACAAAAATGATGAACAAAATTTAAAAAAAAAAGAAAAAAAGATTTGTAAGAACATAAAAAAAAATCAAAGCTTTAATATTTGCATAATCTTGTATAAGGTTTTACTATTTATTTTATGCATTTTTGTGCATGAGAAATTATCATAGGGGATCTTTTCATCAAATGTACACTTTCAACCCATTAAAGGATTGATTCACATTGAGTTAATTGTACACTCCTCAAAAGCTTTATCCTCATCCTCATTGATTGAATTGATGACAAAAATATCTTATCATCAAACTTGTAGAGAAATCAACAATGCATGAAAATAAAACTTAAGATTAAGAGTAGGAGAAATGATAAAGAAGGAACAAACACCTTATGTATGAAAAAGGAAACAAAAAATATCAATTACGTGAGTATGAAGAGGAGAGATGATGAATAATAGTGGACAATATATATTGTAAGCTAAAGTGCAAGAAATTTAAACTATCGTAAGAAAAAGAGTAGGAGAAGATGAAAGATAAATAATTTGAGGACTATCTTTCTCTCTCTTTTAATAAGTCTCTCCTATTTTCTCAAGACCTCTCTTTCTCTCTCTAAACCCCCATCTGTTTCTCACTCTCCAATCATCTTTTTCAAGTGAAGACCTCCCATCTACTTATAGGCAAATCTAAGGCTTCACTTTTTATTTTTAGTCATTTTGCGCTTTTTTTATTTTTTAGTCATTGGACAATTCTTCTTGTTTTTAGGCGTTCAGCCCATTTTTCAAATCATACATATAGTCATAGAATAGTATATGAGCCAAAAAATAAATTTTATATTTTTAAAGTATTGAACTGGATAAAATATTGTATCTACAGCTGCCCCCTTTGTCCATACTTCTAAACTTAGAAGGTGTATAAAGATGTAGATAAGTATTTTGATCGAGAAAAGACTACATGGATACGAGAAATAGAAACCTCGACTTATTCACGTTTTATGAAAATGACGGAATTATGAAATGGACCTGGATAGACATAGGCTTCGACTTCGACTCAATTTAGGTTCGATTTAACCATATTAATTGAAACGGACCAGACGCTGACACCGGGCTTCGACCGCGACAAAGTGGGTTTCGATTTAACCAAAGATAAAGAAATGACGTGGACCTAGATAGACACGGGCTTCAACCTTGACTTGATGCAGGTTTGATTTAATTATATTAATTAAAACAAACAATGCACTGACACCGGGTTTTGACCGCAACAAAGTCGGGTTCGATTAAACCAAAGATAAAGAAATGACGTGGACCTGGATAGACGCAGGCTTCAACCTTGACTCGATGCGGGTTCGTTTTAACCATATTGATTGAAACAGACCAGGCGCTGACACCGAGCTTCGACCGCGATAAAGTCGGGTTCAATTTAACCGAAAAATGAAGTGTTTGATCTGATTTATACAAGCTTCATATGGTAGCCAGAGCTAGACTAATTCAGGCTCTAAATGTTGAAAAGTCATTATGGATTTCGGAAAAAATATCCTGAAATGATTCATGCACTTGAATTGTATCAAAATATATCAATATGATGCATGTCTATGCATTGTAATTCTTGAATATAAATGTAAAGTAGTGATTTTCAGTGCATGCATGCTATGCATGATTGTGAACATTTGTAAGAAAATAATTTGATAATTTTTTGAAAATTGACTAGTGTTGCCATATCCTACTCCTCTCAAAACAATCATTTGGCCTATGGTCATGGACTCGTAATGAAATATCGAGTATACTTTCAAGAAAATGATACATCCTTATTCATTGGTTTATGCTCCAGTATTCGGCTTCATGTTGATGATGAAATGAATAATTTCTCCATATTTTGCTTATTTTCTGTACTTTAATTGTAATCTTCCAATCGTGTTTTGGCCTTCGTCATGTGTATACCGACTTTTCTCGTAGTGATTTTTCAGATTTTACCTTGCACTTTAGACCGCCTTTCTTTGTTAATATTCTTTTTTTTTCAATTAGCTTTCAAATAACCAAGTTTATGTTTCTGAGTTATTTCAAGAGTAATTAATGATATCTTAGAATTGAGAAGAATAAGAAATAATGGAAATAACGAGAAGATGAAGTATATGTATTTGTCAACTGAAAAAAGGATCTTGATTGATGATTAACAATGTTTACAAACAAGAATTTGGAAAAAATTATGGAATAAGAATTTCTCCAGTATTCGAGACAGCTCTTTTTGAAAACATTTTTTTTCCAAAGTTCACTTTTTCCATATTTAATGCGGTGAAACGAAGTACTTCTTGACTGCATTAGAGTTAACTATATGCGGTAAATCGTCTCCATCCATGTTTGTTAGCATGAGAGCTCCTCTAGAGAAGGCCTTCTTGACAATGAAATATCCTTTGTAATTAAGGGTCCATTTCCCCCGGTGATCCTTTTGATATGAGAGTATCTTTTTTAACATCAAGTCTCGTTCTCAGAAACATCGGGGACGTAACTTTTTGCCATATGCGTGCATCATTTTTCTTTGATATAATTTCCCTCTATATAATGCAATCAATTTTTTTTTCCTGGATGAAATTCAATTGCTCATATCGGTTTGTACCCACTCTACTTCTCTTAATTTCACTTCCATTAAGACTCTGAGGGAGGGAATTTCCACCTCGATTGGAAGCACCACTTCCATGCCATATACCAAAGAGAACAGCGTTGCCCCGGTTGATGTTCAGACTGATGTGCGGTATCCATGTAGTGCGAAAGGGAGCATCTCATGCCAATCCTTATAAACCTTCGTCATCTTCTCTATAATCTTTTTTATGTTCTTATTGGCTGCTTCCACTGCTCTGATCATCTTTGGGTGATAAGGAAATGAATTATGATGCTTAATTTTGAACTACTCACATAATTCTCTCATCATTTTGTTGTTTAAATTTGCCCCGCTATCTGTGATGTTCCTTCCAGGTAGACCATATCAGCAAATTATTTCATTTTTAATGAACTTAACAACCGCACTTCTGGTTACACTCGAATAAGAACTCACCTCCATCAATTTGATAAAATAATCTATAGAGACCAAAATGAAACAATGCCCGTTTGAGACTTTTGGTGTGATGGGACCAATGACGTCCATGCCTCACATAGAGAACGGGCAAGGCGCGACCATGACATGTAAATGGGATGCAGGTACATGAATTTTATCCGTATAAATTTGACATTTACGACATTTTTTGGCATACTTGATTCAGTCAGATTCTAGAGTTAACCAATAATATCTTACTCTCAAGATTTGTTTGGCCATCATATGTCCGTTAGCATGAACAACACAAATCCCTTCGTGAACTTCCTCTATGATTTGATTCATTTCCCTTGCATCGACACATATTAAAAGCACCATACCATAGTTTCATTTGTAGAGTATTTCACCATTCAAGAAGAAACCCATGAACAATCTTCTAATAATATGTTTATCATTCTCGAAAGTTTGGATGGATATTCCCCATTCTTTATATACTACTTGATGTCGTAATATCATGGTCTTGTGTCTGGCTCTTCTTCAATGCTCATACAGTGAGCAGGAAAATCTCAATCTTTATAGGTTGAACTTCTTTCTTAAAGTTTGCAGCAAACATGGACACTAGGGTTGCCAGTGCATCTGCGATTTGATTATTCTCTCTGGATATATGGTCAAATGAGATCACTTCAAAAGTTCGGCACCAGCTTGGAGTCTCTAGCTTCCCATTCCCCGTTTAGTATTCGTATCACCAATAATGGATCTCCATACACTCGAAACTTCCTTATTTTCATTATCAAGCCTCTTGAATTCCCATGGAACATATATCATACTCTGTCATTTTTTTGTACAGTTAAAGCATAGTTTTGCCGTGAATGAAATTTTTTTCCCACAAGAGATGTGAGGATGGCCCCAATTCCATGTCCCACATCATTAGATGCGCTATCAAATAATATTGTCCACAATTCTGGATCCATAGGTTCTCATTCATTTTTTAATATGACTGATACATTCTCATAAAAAAATTAAACTTCATAGGCTCATATCTTGCACTTGGTGATCTGCTAGATAATCAGCAAGTACACTTTTTTTATTGACTTTCTCGTGATATAGATAGATAATATCATATTCCGTGAGTAACATTTTTCATTTAATAATTCGTCCAGAAATTAATGGCTTTTCAAAGATATACTTGATTAGGTCCATCTTTCAAATTAGCCAAGTGGTGTGGTATAACATATATTGCCTAAGCCGATGAGCAATCCAAGCTAATGCACAACACATTTTCTCCAACATCGAATAGTTAGCCTCATATTTGTGAACATTTTGCTTAAATAGTATATTTCTTGTTCTTTCCTTCTAGAGGTGTCGTGCTGACCAAGTACGCAGCCTATAATTTTTTTTGTTACTATAAGATACAAAATGAGTGGCACCCTGGAGTTGGGGGAATAACTGTAGGTGGATTTTGCAGGTATTGCTTGATCTTCTAAAAAGCATTTTTACAATCATCATTCCATCATTCTGTATCACTTTTCAGAGAAGTTTAAAGATAGGTTTACAAGTTGCAGTTAGCTGTGAGATGAACCAGGCTATGTAATTTAATCTCTCCAAGAAACCTCTAACTTCCTTTTGAGTTTGACGTGATGACATATCAATGATGGCTTGAACCTTTTCAGGGTCAACTTTTATTCATTCCTTGCTCACGGCAAAACCAAGTAGTTTCCCTTGAAGACGCTGCGAATGTACACTTTGTCGGGTTAAGTTTTAACTGAAACTTTCTCAATCGTTCAAATAGTTTCTGCAGAGTGACAGTGTGATCTTCCCCTTGACGAGATTTAGCAATCATATCATCAATGTACACTTCAATTTCTTTATGCATCATATCATGAAACAGTGTTACCATTGCCTGTTGATAAGTCGCCTCTACATTTTTTAGACCAAATGATATAACCTTATAACAAAATGTACCCCACAAAGTTATAAAAGTAGATTTTTCACGATCTTCAAAAGCTCTATAATCAACGCACAAAGTTATAAAGGTTGAATGTCTTACAGTGTTATCTACTAAGAAATCGATATGGAGTAATAGAAAATTATCCTTGGGGTAGCCCGATTTAAGTCTTTTAATCAACGCACATCCTTACTTTCCCATTTTTCTTCGGTACTGGGACTATATTAGCAACCCATTTATGGTATTTTGCTACTTCCAGAAAATCTGCATCTACTTGCTTTTTAACTTCTTCTTTGATCTGTACCACCATGTCTGGTTTCATTTTCTGTAATTTTTGTCGCACTGGTTTACTTTCTGGCATAAACAACAAATGATGATCCACGATATCAGTGTCTAGACCCGGCATATCATGGTAAGATCATTGAAAGATGTCAATATATTCCTTGAGTAAGTCACTTAATTGTCGGCAACTTTCGCTTGTCATAGAAGTGTTGATTTGGACTTCTTTTGTCTCTCCATCCAATCCAAAATTTATCACCTCCGTAAACTCTTGATAAGGTTGAGTTATTTTATCATCATTTTCTACCATTCTTAACATTTCTGGAGATGGTTCAAAATTATCCTCGTCACTTTCATCTGACTCTAACGCTAAGAATGGGATTGTCGAAGTTATTGCTTATGCTATTGTTTTTAAAATCATCGTTCTCAAACCTGAATAAGATTATTGGATGAAAAGAAGGCGAGAAAAGAAAATAAACAATGCATGAGTATGGACATCATTTCAGAAATGAAAAAAAGTAGACATAAAAGGAAGAATAAAAAAGAACTGAAATTGTATTTATCATTAAAAAAGGAAACGAAATAAGTTTTTAGACTTTCATTCAAAGAGATGACATGAAACAAATGAGAATATAGGCCCATAACAACGAAATTCCTAAGGCATTGGGCATAATCATTAGAATTTTGACATTAACACATTATTCTCGAAAATTCTTAAGAAGCACTGGCAGCACGGTGATATCCCAATTGTTAAGCTCATGATCTGAATTGTATCGAGAAACCAAGTCCTGTGTACTTGCACTTGATGATTTTCCTAAGATTGCGGATATTGAAAGCTGAGCGGTATCATTTTCAAGGTCGTACTGCTCTACTATAACTGGTTCTTCATATTAAATTCCCCCACTTCTGAATGATTCAGAAATATGAGGTATGACTGCCATTTCCATATCGAATTCCATATTTTCGAGCCTAGCAATCCTCTTTTCTTTCTTCTAAGCTTTCACTCTCCCTCTATCAGCCTTGGTCGGTCTATATCCAAGCCCAAACCTTTGCTCATTCTTATCCCAATCGATTAACTTATTTATGCCTTGATGCTCACCCCCGAGTCCTTCGCCTGGCTGGTATCCCCATTTTATCATCAATTTTTGCCACTATCTGAAATGCTTTTGATAGGCTTGGTGTTGGAGCGAGTTTCCCACTAGCAACAAATGTGGTGTTCGAAATCTCAAATGATCGAAATGAGCACTCCAATGCTTCTTCTGATGCTTCAACATATGGCATGGCCGGCTTAGATACCAGTAAATATTTTTCCCCATATATACAAATAAGTTTATGATCCGTTATAAATTTCAGCTTCTGATGTAAGGAAGATGGTACTACCTCAGCAGAGTGAATCCATGGTCGATCTAAAAGAAAAATGTATGGTGGATTTATATTCATCACTTGGAAAACAATATTGAATAGACATGGCCTTATTCAAATTTGTATCTCTATATCTCCGACTACTTCTCTTCGAAAACTGTCGAATGCTCTTACTATCATCATGCTCGGTCGCATATGTGTCACGTCCACAGGGAGCTTTGCTAGTGTGGATCTTGGCATTACATTTAGAGATGAGCCGTAATCAATCAATACTTTTATAACAACATAATCCCTACATTTCACAAATATATGTAGAGCTTTGGTGTGTCCAGTACCATCGGCAGAGATTTCATAATCTGTGAAAGTGATAAAATTTGGTGCGGTAATATTTTTCACAATTCCAATCAACTTCTCCACCGTAATGTCATGACAGACATATGCTTGATTCAAAACCTTCAATAATGCTTGGCGCTGAGCATTGTCACCTTCTTTGACTTACCATTTCCTTTGCCTTTCAAACTCTTTACTTTTATCCATTTTCAAAACTTCTTGCGTATAGCATCTGCCACTCCTCGTCATCCCACCTACTCCCGAAATATTAGTTGTAGGGAGATCGAGGTCTGACGGATTTAGCCTTGAGTTTTTTCGTTGCTGCTTGTAATAACCTCATATCCATACCTCCATGGTACTGCTTTTGAATCATTGTAAGCAAACACACCCAGTATTTGAATGGTGATGGGCATCGGAGCGTAAGACGTAGTGGTGCGAGTTGACTTTTTCTCATAATGAATTGTGAGAGGTTTTAGGATATAGGATGACACATCAACATTGACTTCGGATGATTATTTAGTTATCATGAGGACTAAAGAGTCATCTTCCTGGTATTCTCTTTCTCCTTTATGACTTATTGTAAGTATCTTTGCATCCAACAAATTTTGCACTTCCATTTTAAAATCAACACTTTCCTCAATTGTATGCCCCATTCTTATAAAACAAACAATCAAAGTCATGCATATACTTCCTAGAAATGCCTTCATCCTCTGAGCGTGTTGGGTAGATGTACCCTACTTTAGAAAGAAGAAGGAAAAGTATTTCCATCGACATGCTCACATCTGCCACATCCTTCTTTTTATATGAAAAATATTCATCAATTGCATTTACGATAGGGTTCCCATGATTTGGTAAAGGTTGGAATTGATATATGGGTTCCCATTAGCCTTTTTGAAATTCAACCATCCAGCCTTGACTCAATGCATGTACTCTACCTTTTAATGTCGTGCAATTCTCAATCGAATGTGCCACTGCCCCAGCATGATAATCACAGCGAGCAGTCAGATCATACCACCTGGGGTATGGTGGTTGTAGAGGTTCATAAGAAATTAGCACCAATTGATTATTTGGTATCAATTGTGCTAAAAGTTCTGTATATGACATAAGGATTGGATCATATTGGACAAAACGCTGATTATTTCTATTTCCCTCAGAGGCTGATCAGCCTGAACAACATTTTGCTGGGAATCGATGGTCTGAAATCGGGTCTCGGGTTGTTTTGAAATGTTGATTGTTGAGAGTGATAATTGTACATAATTTGTTAGGTATTTGCCACATATGATTTCATAGATTTGGGTCATTCCCTATACTTTGAAAATCCCGACCCTGCATTTACAACTTGTGAGGGGTACCCAAAATTGATCATCTGCCTTCTTTTCGCTTCAATGGTAGCCCATTTTTTACGGATGATGCATCTGATACCACTTCCAAAATTCTTCCATTCTTTACCCCGTATTCAATCATTTCACCGATCACTATAATTTCAGAGAAGTTGTTTGAAGCATTTCCAATCATCCTATCATAGAATAGGGATCTTAAGGTATTGATAAACATTGCAGGCATATCCTTTTCTGACAAGGCGGGTTGTACCTAAGCAGTTAATTCCCTCCACCTTTGTGCATATTCTTTAAAGCCTTCAGTAAGCATTTTCTCCATCCTTTGTAGATCCAGACGATCAGGAGCTATGTCTATGTTGTACTTGTATTGTCTTAAAAAAGCATTAGTTAAATCCTTCCACCTCTGAATATGTTGGTTATCTAATTGGATATACCAGTGAGATGCACCCCCATCAAACTATCTTAAAAGAAATGAATCAGCAACTTATCATCATTCGCGCAAGAAACCATATTTCTGTAGTACATAATAAGGTGACTTCTCGGGTATGTCCTACCATCATATTTTTCAAACTCAAGTAGTTTGAATTTGTGTGGGATGGTTACATCTGGAACTAAACATAATTGGGTGGCATCAATGGTCCATATACATCTGACCCTTCAATGGCGCGCAATCTATCTTCTAAAAAGTCTAACTTATCTTTCGATAGTGGGTCTTCGCTTGGTTTAGTAACAGGCCTCTGCACCTTTGGGTCATCAACATCTGGTGTGATGATTGGCTCATTAGCGAGTTTGCGTTGTGGAGTGAATGTTTAGTTGTGGCCAGGTGCCATTGTGGATGGGTTGTACCTAATTTTTCCTGTCTGCATCATTTCCTGGACATTTGGAAATGCATAGTGCTGGATATTTATTGGTGATCAAACATGCTGAAGTGTATAGTCTGATGACGTTGATAGGTTCAAGTGAACTCAGGAGGGTAAGGTAGAGTATCGTTTGACAGTTGATTTTATGATGATTGGGTCACTTGCGGATCTTCAAAACAGGCTTTTCTCTTACTAGCAGCGAGAAGTTTCAGGACTCTGGACATTTGCTCTTTCAGCTCTCTAACATGTTATCTTTGAAAAGTTTTCTTAAAATAAAACAATGATATGGTAGATTTTGCTAATGAAGAAGAAGAAATAGTAATAACAAAAATAATAATGAAATTAAATTTATGCATGAGAAATGATACTGCGCAAAGTGAAAATCTAAAAGTGCTCAATTTCATTCAATTAGTAGAGCCATCCACTACATTTGAGTATGTAGAAGTCAACTACACTACTCCGTAATATGAGTTTTTATAAAATGACCAAGATGACCTAAATCTCTGTTGATTTCTTCCAAAAACATAGACAAGTTCTCCCCATTATGATGGATGGGCAAAACACTTTTTTTCAAAAGTGATGTTTTTTCCGTCAAATTGCTCGCTCTCACAGCCATGCCTTTAATCCATTCCACAGCCTGTCCCGATCGCTGTTGAATCAAGTCGTGTTCTTGTTGCAACAATTGGTAATCATATCTCAATGCGTAGATATTAACATCATTATTTCTTGCCAATTTCTCTGCCACGTTCTGATACACTCTAACTCGGTGCTCAAGCCTTGCAATGACTTTCAATAGTTCTTCACTATCATTTGGCAACTCGATCTTCCTAACTTTTTGATTCTCTAAATCAACTTGTAAATTATCAGCGATTCATCATAACAAGTCATATTGTTCTTCTAACTCAACGATGTAGATATTCTTCTTATCGACAGTCCCCTTAACCTCTTCTAAAACCTCTTGTACATGCTTATTTTTCCTTTCTAGCTTCATGATTTGACCCTCTTGTTCATAGATTACCCTTCTTAAATTCTCATTGTCCTCTGCCATCTTTCTAATTTTGTTGTTCAGTTTGCGAATATCAGTTCTCAACTCTAAGTTTTTCGGCTTCATAATTTCTTGATCCTTAACCTTGTTTCTAAAATCTCTTAGTTGTTTTTCAGCTTTGATCCGGTGTTTGTCAGACAAATTCATCTCGACTGTTACACTTCTATTTTCTTCTAAGAGAGCTAAATTCTTTTGACGCTCCTCATATAACTCATCTCACTCCTCCTTTTTTGACAATCTCCTAATGATCTTCCGGTAACTTGTATGAATGTAAATCCTCAACTGGTAAGGCAATAGTTACTTTGCCTCTACTCTCAAGTCACGCTTTATACTCATTTATGCAATTCGTATGGTTCTTCTCATTTCGTACCCTTCTCGTTATTTTTCACGCTCCAATTAGCTGCTGCAATTTTGGTTTAATATCTTGAGAATCATAACTGATCTCAATGCTCTTCAATGCGTGCGTGGCAGAGACAAACTATCTCATGTATAATTGACGGAGCACCATTAGTGGAGCATAACTAGTACAACCCCATGGTCTGGGAGTGGGATCCATTGAAGTCGCCACATCTGTAGACCATCGATGTCAACGATATCTAGAGAGATTTCCAGATAACATCCTCATCTTTTAACTTTAATAGGTGTGAGAGCCACGCCCCTTTTGTGGGAACTGCGGATTCCATTTGGCCATTCCAAATTCTGCAATGGAGATTCTCGTCTTCATCCATTGACTTGAAAACTTAACTTGAGGACATTTGAAATTTGGTGGACATCTTAGATGGCTAAGAATCCAAATACACAAAAGAGAGGGAGAGCCGATGAACTTCCTTTTTCCAAAGACTCGTATGTGATTTAAGGAATGAAAAGTCTCAGCGAGAATTGAGATAACCGGGTTAACACCATGTTCAACTTGAAGGAACATTTTTATCACTTTATCGTCCACATAACCTTGAATATTTGGAAACAATACGGTGCCATAAATACACAGTCCATTAAGAGCCATTCCCTTATCTTCCTTCAAGACATTTTGGGTGAGGTCTAGGAGGTAATCCAATGGCACACACTCATCCCCCATTTAACTTTTAGCCTTTTCTTAATCTCAGATTCATGGACACTACCCAAGAGTTGGATAAAACTCTCTTCAACGTGAGTTTTTTTTCGTAATTATAAACTTTATCAGGATAGTCAGTAGAGCTTGATATTCTTCAATTGTAGGAGTAAGATCAATTATTCCAAAGGTGAAATATCTACACAGAGGGTCCCAAAATACATTAAAGCCTCAAGAATGGGACCGTTCACTGCAATATACAGAAGATAAACGATGTGACCATATTTGCTAACAAACAAATTTTTTTACTCCGGTAAGAAATCCTCCCATATCTTCTTCAACCTCTTCAAGTTAGTGTATGAGAACTCTATCTCAGTGAATGATGGTAGAAGAATAACATCCTCATTTTTCAGACAATCTCCTTTTCATTTTTGCATTTCCTTTTACCATTGGGCTACTGTAACTTGATCTTCTATCATACTCAGAGTGGAAGTCATGGTATCTAAAATATGAATGAATTGAATACTTTTTTCAATCCCTATTACGCATCATGATGCATGTATGTAAAAAAGAAAGACGAAGTCAGGATTGAAATAATGAGGAAAGAAAAGAAATGTTTAAAGAGCGTATGACATGTATACATGAACAAAATTAAGCATGATACCATATTTAAGAAGAATCTCTATTTCTATCAAACATTGGTCATGAGATGGGCTCTAAGAACAAAATGCATGTGGGGTTGGGCTTTCAAATATTTTAATAGGCTCTCAGGCTGCCCACAATGTTATCCAAATGGAGTAACAAGGGCCCCCAAATAGTATCCCGAAAGGGTCGGCCTGAGAGAGAATTTTCATGAGCCTGCACAGGAACTGCAGTTCCACGAAGACATTCCACTCATTCTTTCTAATCTTAAAGGGAGAGCTCGGGTACATGGCTAGTGTATGTGTGTGAAATTAGAAATTATGTAAAAAAATATACATCATATAAATAACTATATATAACTATGAGCACGGATAAGAAAAATAATGAATCAAATAAATCAACAAACAGCCACACAAAAAGATAGCATATGATAAACTTTTAGCTTGACTCTCTATTGATCTAAATATGGTTAGACTGATTGCATCCTCAGCGGAGTTGCCAAGCTGTTACAACGTACATGCGTCGCGGAGCGGTGATTGAAAAATCATTTATGGAGAAAAGAAATTCAGAATCGCCACCAATCATTTTAGGACGTAATTGGTCACATAATTTTAAAATCAAATATTTTTGTTGTGAAAATTCAAAGTTGGTTCGGGAGTCATTTGCGTGTGGGGAAGGTATTAGCACCTCACAACACCTATTATGAAAAATTGTTACCAAATTTAATCAAATGCTATCCAAATTATATTTAAAACAATGTTAAATAAATTCAATTTTGAATGTTCTATTACGTATGTCTTGTATCATAAAATGAAACAAAGTAAATAACATTTAATGAGTGATACAAAGACCATTGAAAATTATTTTTTAGTTTTTTATTTTTTTTGAAAATAAAAACATTATTGGAGTTATTCTTGGTATCCCAAAAATAACCCATCACCTCAGTAGTTCGAGAAATTTAGTATCCCATAAATCTCAAATTCCGTCAACGGAATTTTTAATGGAAAACTAATAATGAAATTAACAAAAACTTTAAATCTACTTGTTAAGGTTGTAGTCCACACATCTATGAACATTGACTCTAATGATATGAGAATGGGATAAGAATCACATTGTAAGCATGCCAATATGTCAATGATACATAAATAAATAAGAAATAAGAAGAATAACAATTATAAAGAAAAAAATGGTAAAATAAATTTAGAAATGTATGATAAATTTGATGAGGATGTATAGAGTAAAAGAGAAATGAATAACATGTGAAACATGTAAAGAAGATGCATAAAAATATAATTTAGAATAAACACTAATATATATTAATATAAAATAAAAAATAAAAATAATATAATAGAAAAGAAAAGTAAAATAAATTAAAAAAAGGGNTAAATTAATAATAAATCTTTTCTGTGTAAATAAATTAGTCTATGAAAAATGTTTAATTTCATGCATAATTGAAATGAACATATTATTTTTTTCTACGTAGTGTACTAATTAATTTTTTTTCTTTTTTCCCTCATTGCTAATCAAATAGAAAATGAATGATAATGAATAGTGACTAATTCAAACAAGTGTCGCTAAAGAAAAATCAATAAAACTTTTAAAATAGAATATTTTTTGTTTGATATATAAATATACCATTTTTTTATTTTAGACTACTTAGTTCACTAATTACCATTTTTCCTTTCTTTCTTCATTGCTAGGAATGATTATGGATGATAACTAGTTCAAACAAGTGTCAAAAAAATGATGGACAAAATTTAAAAAAAATGAAAAAATGATTTGTAAGAACATAAAAAATTCAATGCTTAAATATTTGCATAATCTTGTATAGAAGTTTTATTTTTTATTTTATGCATTTTTATGTATGAGAAATTATCATAGGGGATCTTTTCATCAAATGTACACTTTCAACCCATTAAAATATTGATTGAAATTGAGTTAATTGTACATTCCTCAAAAACTTTATCCTCATCCTCATTGATTGAATTGATGACAAAAATATCTCATCATCAATCTTGTAGAGAAATCAACAATACATGAAAATAAAACTTAAGATTAAGAGTAGGAGAAATGATAAAGAAGGAACAAACACCCTATGTATGAAGAAGGAAACAGAAAATATCAACTACGTGAGTATGAAAAAGAGAGATGATGAATAATAGTGAACAATATATATTGTAAGTTAAAATGCAAGAAATTTAAACTAACTTAAGAAAAAGAATAGGAGAAGATGAAAGATGAAAATAAATGAAGACTCTCTTTCTCTCTTTTAAAAAGTTTCTTATATTTTCTTAAGACCTCTCTTTCTCCCTCTCTCTAAAATCTCATCTCTTTCTCACTCTGCTATCCTCATTTTCAAATGAAGACCTCCATTCTATTTATAAGCAAACTTAAGGCTTCACTTTTTACTTTTAGTCTTTTTGCACATTTTTTATGTTTTAGTCATTGGAAAATTCTTCTTATTTTAGGCCTTGAGTTATTTTTCAAATCATACATATAGTCTTAGACTAGTATATGAGCCAAAAAATAAAATTTATATATTTTAAAGTATTGGACCGGATAAAATATTGTATCTACAATATCTTTCTCACTAAATTGTCAAAATCTTTTTCTTTTTTAGTTTTTGATGTGCCGATTTGGGCATTAAGATCTTATTGAACGGTCAAATTGAAATTTTTGTCAATTAAAAACAGTCAAAATCCTAAAAAAATCACCTTTCATATCATTTAAAATTGAATATCTATAACATATTAAAAGTAAGAAGGATGTGAGTATCATTTTGGACATTTTTATCCACTTATTATTGTGATATTACTTAAAATAACCTTATAATTTACATGTGTTATTTAATAATTGGTTATTTTTACAACTTTAATAAACTTAGAAAAGATAATTAATTAATAAATAACTTTTAAGCTAATTTTAATTTTATAATTTTGAATAAATTTTAGCAAACTATTTAAAAAATTATAGGAAAAACTACATCTTTATACTAATTTATTCTAAATATGAAGTGAATTATCTCTATAAAATATAAATAATATGATTTAAAATATAATTTAATTATAACACTATAAAGGATTTTTCCCATCTTCCTTAAGATTAAGGGAAAAATGTATTAATAAGGATAAAATTTCTGTGAGTATTAATAAGATAGAAAGAGATGTTGATCATCCAAAATTCTCCAGAGTCCCAAAAAGTGTCATGTTTTATTGAATATATTGACTTTATATAGACTTCCTTGATTACATGGATTTAATAAAAAATAATAATGTCAGATGAGGTATTCATCAGGCCTAAGATAACACCGATTCGTGGGGATCCACTTTCTTTTTTATTTTACATCAGTCACACTCAGCCTCCCATCAATTGCTACCGCAAGACAGTTTTCTATGGTTCCGAGCCAATTAGTCAGAATCATTTGGTGGCCTACCAACCTGTCTTATCTGAGTGGTGCAACCTACCCAATCAATCACGACCACTTGATTTTCAGTCTGAGCCATTTTTCTCGTTCTAATATTCTGCATTGTCCTTGAGGTAATGACCCCCTTTCTCGAGATGCCAGTTCCCGTTTTTGAAGTGATGATTCCTCGTTCTTGAGATGTCAATTCGTGTTCTTGAAGTGATGATCTCCCATTCTCAAGATGTCAGTTCCCCTTCTTGAAGCGATGATTCGCCATTCTCGAGATGTCTCACGACTTTAGTCAGTCATCCATTTTTGCTTTTTCGACGCTTCTCATGAGTCCTGGGTAAGTCCCTTTTGTCCACGTGCCGGTAAATATTTGTTACCTGTTCAAACACATTTTTAGAAACCTTAGTTATGCTATATTTTATATGTTAGTATAATTAGTATACCATATAAATATAGTTACATAAAGTTTACATATAAAAAATTAAATTTGTAATACAAACAAAAAATATAAAGATCAAGTTTAAACTAAAATATGAAATTGCTAATTTAATTCTCAAGACGTCATTTTTCTTTTAAATTTTGAGAGCATATTTCCGCTATTTTCTCTTAATTTTTTCTTGAAAACATGCATGGTGTTTTATAACTTAGTTGAAAAATGGTATATCAATAAATAGAAATTATAACAATACAAAATTCACTTGATTTTACTCTCATATATTAAAATAATTTGATGCTAAATACATTTATTTTTAATTTATACAAATAAAATATTACTATAAGTAATAATTTTAGCTAAAAATATATAGATTCAATTTTACACGCATCACACGTGTATAATGACTAGTATGTTATGTGATCTAAAAGGCTCAAATTTGATCAAGCTTGAAAAGAAACTATATTCTTTTTGTTATTTTCTAGATCATATTTGATGTCTTAGATGGGCCGGACTATAAACAGTAGGGAGAGCTCAACGATATAGATTTTTCTAATGGGTAAAAAGAGGGGTTGACTCATTATCCAGCAGAAAATATTGCGTTCATTGCCACCGTGATAATGTCTCCCATCAATGCATCTATGTCAGGCTGAAGTTTGAGGATAATCGAACGTTGAACGATGATACGTAAACATGCTAGCTCGCCAAGACTAGTGAAGTAACTCAAACTCTAAACATCAGCCACATAATTTAGTCCAAGTGCCATCTGAACTCACCATCGGAGAGAAGATTATTTCTCAAGTGATAACTATTTGACTATTTATCTCTTTCTAAAATTTTCATAGTATTTTACAAATATAAATATAAAATTAATATATAATCTATAATATGATAATTTTAGTCATCTATTATTCTTAATCCTAGAAGAATCTTCCAAAGCAATTGACTGCGGTGTTTAAATTGACCTTTAATATTTGGATGGTCAAAGAAACAAATTTATATAGACAATTAATTATGAATTAGTAATAATATCCATAGTTAGTAAATATACACCCATGCGCATATGTTTTAGGTGGTTCAATGAGATTCATGAATATGGTTGAAATAAAAAAAAGTTGTGTAATTAGGTAAGTTACATGGTACATGTCGGTACGGTATCACATGTACCTTAAATATTTAATGAGATATTTTAAATATATTGAGCGATTATATACTTTAAATGTATTGAATGTAGTCTAATATGTTGTCGGTACCTAAAAAAACTTGATACGGTAGTAGGATCAACATCAAGGAAGACCCGTAGTAATTACTACAAGTTTTGAATTTTACAAATCTCCATGTTCATAAACAACATCATGTTTTTGGCCTTTTACTAGGAATAATTTGTTGAAGAATGCTCATTAAATAAAGTAATCAAAACCCTAATATTTTTTCATTTCGGAATGAAACGAAAAATCTTTTTAATGTATAAGAATCATTTCGAAGAATGATTCATACATTAATCATTCATAAATTTTTTCCAATAGTGAGAAGTATGAAAATTATAAAGTTATATATATATATATCTTGGATCTATGATAATTAGTCAATGATTCTTGAGTAGAATAACAACGTATAAATTACATAGAAGTTAATATCGATACATCAATTAAAAGCTTTTTATGTATCTTTGACAATTTTTTTTATGTTCTCAACATGAAAACTAAGAGTAAATTCCTCAGACTTATCATATAGTTTACTTAAATAACATGGACACTATCTCTAATTTCATCTAGTTTATTCAAAAGACACCATCTCTAATTTGAAATGACATTTATTCCACTTAGTTAATAAATTTATCCTTGTCGTGTCGACCTAACTCAATTGATTTTTGAACTCAAAGCATAAAACTTGACGTGACTCAACCACTACATTTTAGAATAAGATGGTTTTGGAGAATATGATTTTGAGTTATAACATCCACAATTGAAAAAGAAAAAGAAATTAACGGCAATTTTGATATAAAAATTATTTGAACGAGATAATGTGAAAAGTATGTCTTTGAGTTTTTTTATAAAATCTTAAACTAGTAGAGATCTATGTATTTTTTCAAACTAAATGAGATATATTTAAACAAACTAAACTAAAGATCAGAAGAAATTTACTTAACATAAAGTTTAATTATGCTACATTAGTATTTTCTATTAGCTGAAATGAATATGATCCTAAATTTTAAATAAGAATTCAAATTATTTAAGTTAGTTTCAATCATGTCACATCTAAAGCTTTACTAGAAAGATAAAAATATTAAAAACTTGATTAAAAAATAGCTCCATTATTTTCCTGGAAAATAGGCGAGGAAGGACATTGTTGGGTCGCGCGGATCGTTTATTGAAGAGAGAGAAGAGAGCAGGATAAACATGTTCCCAATAATTGAAAATAATTAATCCTATTTTGATTCTGCATACCTTATATGGTCAAAATTCAATTTACCAAAAAAAAATAGATTATGATAAATCACTTGAAAATCAACAGATTGACCCGTTCCGTTTTCCATGCGAAAATCAATACCCACTTGCTGTTTAATGATATTCTTCAGAAGGCCATACTGTAATCTTCCGAAACCTGTAGTTGTCTACTATCTCACGGCACTGCTCATGCCTTTGTAATCCTTCAGTAGATAATTTGGGTTTTGGAACGTAATCTATTATCCATTGCCTTATTCTGATATATACTCAAGTTGGAGTTCTGGTTTGTAGACGTTTCTGAGTGGGATTTGAGTGGTGGGGGTGGCTTTTGAAGAGGTAGGAATTAATGGGTTTTTCTTGTTTCCTTGAAAGGCTCCAGGAAGTTGAAAGCTGTAAGCAGCTGATTTTTTATATGGTTTTGGTTTTGTTTTCTGTTTTCATTTTGATGTTGCTTTTGAAGGGTTAATAGCTTTTGATGCTTTGCTGTGTGGGTGTTGAGATTCAGGGTGGCTTCTGGGTGTTGAAACTCTCTCTCTCTCTCTCTCTCTCTCTCTCTCTCTCTCTCTCTCTCCCCATCCTAACCAGCGATATGCTTGCCAATGCCATTTAAGTACTTGTTGAAAGAATTTATGGTGTAAAATTCATGTTCTTTTTTCATTGTTCATTCCTTTGCTTTGCCAATATACTTTCTCTTTAGATTCTCTATTATATATGTCAGCTTCTTAATTTTAAGTGATTTTTCATTCCGTACTCGAATTGACATATTTTCTTCATTTGGCGTAGGATACTGTGGCGGACGAGTTTTGTAGAAATGGAGGGGAAGGAAGTTGATACATATAATAAAGTTGTGTTGCTGCCTTCCTCTTCTGTCGTCGCGGTTGCTGTTAATGGGAAGAGAAAGAGCAAATATGTAATTGGATGGTCTCTGGATAAATTTGTTCCGGACGGTGTAGTTAATTTCAAGTTATTACATGTCTACCCACGGATTACTACCGTCCCGACCCCTAGTAAGCTATGCTCCTTCAACTTTATATATTAATGATATGACAGACTGAAAAAATGATTTGGTTGCTTAAGTTGACAGAATCTTCTCTAGATAAATGACATTATCTTTGTTTCAGTGGGAAATTTACTTCCGCTTTCGCAAGTCCGTGATGATGTTGCAGCTGCGTATAGGAAGGAAATAGAGTGGCAGACGAGTCAGAAAATTCTTCCTTATAAGAAGATGTTTTCTCAGAGAAAGGTCTTTCTCTCTTGCAGATTAATAGTTAAAGTGTAGCCAATGTAGGAAAAGATCTCACTGTGCTCTATTCTAAATTTATAGGTTCAAGTAGATATTGTAATCATCGAATCAGATGATGTGGCAGGTGCAATTGCAGAGGAGATCTCTAAGTGTGCCATCAGTAAACTTGTCATAGGAGCCTCGACTCGCGGTTTGTTTTCGAGGTACTTGGCCCTAAAAGAATACTTCAAAAGTTAAATTAGTTGAGCAGTCAGTCTGTTAGAATATTGTCGCATGCCCCTTAATACCTAGGTTTAAGGAGTGACTGGGATGAGATTTCCGATTTAGTCAAATCTATTTACTGTTTATGAGAAAATTTCTCTTGACCCTCGAGCTTGAGTAACGTTTGCTGGAGTTGTAAAGAGTTGGTTTGAGTCTTCACAAAATGATAGATCTTTTGCAGAAATACGGGTCGTATTGGATCTACTCTTTGGGGTACTTTTTTGAATAACACAGCCTCTTAATTACCGATAAAAAAATGAGAAACGACACTGTCACGTCATAATTTGTTTTTTATGCTAAAAAATTAATGCAAATTCAATTTTGATATAATTGAGTTTATTTCTTGTGTATTATATGTTATGAGTCCTGGTCTTGATAGGAAAAGTATTGTTTAGGAAGAACAAGGAGTTATCCTCAAGAATTTCAGCCTGTGCCCCTAAATTTTGCACAGTCTATGCTTCTTCAAAAGGAAAACTGGCTTCTATACGCCCTCCGGATCTAGAGACAAACGAAATTTTGAATGACTATGCTAGTGAAACATGTTCTACAAACACTTATTCGAGTTTCACATCAAGTTCACTGACTGGTATGTCGTTTTCTAAGCTTTGAGCTAGATATTTATGCTAAACAACTCATTTGCTCCCTAAACTACTCTTCCATTTTGGTTTCTAAACTTTCTTCGAAAACAATTAAACTCTTGACCTTTTAACATTGTTTCAATAAACTCTTTATGGTCTATTTCTTAAGTGAGACATCATAAAAATAATGACATCAGAGACATATATGATGACTCATTGCTAATTGAGCGTGTCTAATCACCATTTTCGTCTCACATGTCATCATATTCATAATGTTTTGCTTATGAGTAGATGATTAGGATGATAAAAATCATGTTAAAAGTTAAGAACTAAAAACATAGCTTTTTAAAATTTGAACAATTCTGGTGAAGTAATAGGATTGAAATTTAATTTGTTGTTTATTAAGCACAGCCAACATAGAGGATATAAAGGTACGTAAATGTGAGTTTATTGATTAACCTCCCATCTTTCTGGAATTCACAGATTCTGGCTCGGTTAGTTCATTCTCTCATTTCCGTTCTCCTTCGCTAACGATGCAACGCTTCCATGCTCTTTCAACCATCAACAAGAATATTCGTAATACAAAAATAAGCTCAAATGAAGCCAACCATGATCGATGTCAGTCCCTAAATATGGAAGAGAGTAGGGACAGCTTTACTTCTTGTCCTAGTATATCAGAAACTGGACATTCATTTAGTCGGGACTCTAGTTGGAGAAGTTTGACAAATGATAATCAGTCACAGGTTTCTGATCAAGCTTCTACCTCAGACGTGCAGGAAGATAGTTATCTATGTGAAAGTCAGGTAATCTTCTCTTATCTCTCTGTACTCTGCTCGGCCGTGGTTGTTAGATTGACAACCATTTAAGTTATGGTCTTGTGCATTTCAATGGATTGCTTATATGGAATTCTGACACGAGATGTAAATTTTCTTTTTTCGGTATATTAGTATTAGTATCTGATAAATAGCTTTCATCCCCCAACAGAAAATAAAAAAAGTTGTACAAGATTTTATATCCTATTTTAATTTATGATATATTAGCATATTATTGAAAGAGAGTATAATTATTAATGAAGTCCTAACAAAATGCAATGTATTTTTATGAATTAGAAAGGTATAAAAGGAGCACACAATAATATTGTTCATGTATTAAACCGTATGGCATCCGTAGATCTTGCGGGTTTATTATATTTGGCTGTCTTCATTATCTGTTTTGGCCTTTGAGTTTAATAAATTTTAGTCATTGCAGTATTCATTGAATATTTGCAGTTAATATTTTTTGTTTGGAGCTTTGCTACAATATCAGCACTTAAAGTTTGGGTTGCTTGTGTTTTAATTGTTGAAATATATCACTTGGTTTCTCAATTTACTTATTATTTTCATTCTATTGATAATAGAAAGTATTGTTTATCTTATGCCCATAATTGGTAGAGTTCATAGAATTTTAATATTTATTTGGTAGTTGGTTAATGGTTAATATTTTTTACGATTTCCATAGATGTGTTTTATTCACATTTTAAATAGTGGAAATTGTAGAATTGAAGAAAAGTAACCTTTCATGGTTATTAAAGTTTTAATTGAAATCCAATTATTTTAAGATTATATATGTAGTTCTACATAATTTGTAACTTACTCTTTTTATTTTTAAATTACTGGATTGAAGAAAGCTGAATTTAATTATTTAGATAGTTACATTTGATAGCAGTAGGATTGTTTAAACTCTCTAACAATTGGCATGGGCAGGAGAACATTAACATGAAGCTCGAGATGCTGAGAATTGAACTCAGACATGCACAGGGAATGTATGCAGTTGCTCAAAAGGAGAAAATTGATGCTTCTCGAAAGGTAGCTTTTGATCGATATACACCCTCTCCGATTTTTCTCATTCCTTTTCTGTATCTAAACATCAGAAAATGTTTCCTGAAAATCTCGAGTCACTTTTTATGAATTTCCATTTTGTTCTTAATTCCGTCATCCCTCATTGGTTTCGTTAGTCATACAGATAGAAACTAAATGCTTTAATATGAAATTGCCATATATACAATCTACCGAGATAAGTCATGACAGACATTCAAAACAATATTTTGTTCCTCGGAATTTTGAAGCTAGAACTTGCAGAACGTAAAAGATTATAAGGTTTACAATTTTTTACCTTTTCTGTAGTTGTTTACATTTGAATTCTCCTTCAGATTAATAAGCTGTTGATGATCACAGAAACTTTGCCTCTAACCCGTTCAATTTTTTTATTCAATTCATGGCTTTGCTTTTGGACAGGTGAGCAATTTAAGTAAACAACGATTAGAGGAAGCCATGAAGCTCAAGCATATCAGTGTTCAAGAAGAAGCTGCGAAAGAATTAGTGAGAAGAGAAGCTGAGAAGTTTGAAGCTGTGAAACAAGAAGCCACGTATATAAGAGGATGTGTGGAAAGAGAAGCTATGCAAAGGAGAGAAGCAGAGATGAAAGTTTTGCATAATGCCAGAGAGAATGAAAAGCTGGAGACTGCCCTTTTAGGTCCAGTGCAAAGGTATCAAAATTTTCCGTGGGAAGAAATTGTGTCTGCCACGTCATCTTTCTCGGAGGATCTTAAGATTGGAATGGGAGCGTACGGGACGGTGTATAAGTGCAGTTTACGTCATACAACGGCTGCCGTAAAGGTTCTTCACTCGAAAGAGAGTCACAGAAGCAGGCAATTCATTCAAGAGGTATATAATTCGTTTACAATTAACCAAATGATAAGTTAGATGTGTCTTGTGAGGCCTTATAATAGTAGACATTCTGAATGCCCATACACCTAGGCATTTGGTTTGCAGTTTGGCATGTCTAGGTGTCAGATCTGAACGGTCCAGATAACTTGAGCTGAACAAAAATTGTAATTATAAAATATTTTTTTTTTCTTTTTTGTTCCATATCAGTTTGGCCAAATCTGGGCTGCTCAAATCTGATATGGCGACCTAGATGGGTCGAACTTCTTCACCGTCAGCTAAGAATGTACGTATAAAAAATATATGGGTAAGTTACACAAATCTCTCACGTGTTTTGCCTTAATTACTAGGTCACGTACTAATTTCGAAACTTACGTGGACACTCTTCTAGTTTGATTTTTGCCAACACAACTCCACATTAAAATGTCCTTCAACAAAATTTTCACACTGCCGTCTTCAGTAAGAAATTCAGGAATTCAGATGCCTTTCTTTGTCATATTTCTGATTTTATTCGCTTATAAATATAGATACCGTCAAGTGTTTGAGAATGTGTCTACACCGTTTTATCTTTTCTTTATAGTTGAAATTTAAAGTGGTTGGATAAGTAAATAGGAGACTTCACATTAGATCAGTAACACCGAGATGCATAATGATTAATAAAACCAGAGGCCGGGAAGTTGATGTGTTTTACCTTGAAGGAAAGATCATGTCGATTTTCCAAGAAGCGATTATAAACTGCATATGCTATGTTTTCTAAATACTGGCCTATATCTTCTGCTTTACACTCAGCTTGAAATTTTAAGCGAAATCCGTCATCCCCATATGCTTCTCCTTCTCGGAGCGTGTCCAGATCACGGTTGCCTCATATATGAGTACATGGAAAACGGAAGCTTGGAAGATAGGTTGGCTCGGAAAGACGGTACGCCCCCAATTCCTTGGTTCGATCGAGTCCGAATCGCTTGGGAAGTAGCATCTGCTCTTACATTTCTTCACAACTCGAAGCCTAAACCAATTATCCACCGTGATCTTAAACCGGCAAACATCTTACTGGACCATAACCTCGTGAGTAAGATCGGTGATGTTGGTCTATCTACAGTGCTTAGTTCAGACCCGACTCTTATGTCTACATCATACAGGGACACGGGGCCTGTTGGCACTCTTAGCTACATAGATCCCGAGTATCAGAGAACGGGGTTAATCTCACCTAAATCAGACGTTTATGCTTTTGGGATGGTGATTTTGCAGTTACTGACTGCAAAACCGGCAATAGCACTAGCTCACATTATGGAAACAGCGATGGACAATGGTGATTTGACAAAAGTCTTGGATCCAGAGGCCGGGAATTGGCCTGTTGACGAGACGAAGCAATTGGCTGAGTTAGGGCTTAGCTGTGCAGAGCTTCGACGTATCGATAGACCTGACTTAAAGAAACAGGTACTTCCTGTACTGGAGAGGTTACAAAAAGTGGCTGATAGGGCTCGAGGTTGGATCATATCTGTTCCTACTGCTGTTCCCAATCATTTTATCTGTCCAATCCTTAAGGTATGCCTGAAAATTAGTAATGAGAATCTGCTAGTTTTAGTTGTTAACTTTAGATCAAATCTTGAAATTGGAATGTACTGTATTACCATTGTACAGGATGTAATGAATGATCCCTGTGTGGCTGCGGACGGATACACTTACGACCGGGTGGCAATAGAGAAATGGATACGAGAGAATGATAATTCACCGATGACGAATTTGACGTTATTGAATAAGAGTTTAATACCGAATTATACGCTTCTCTCTGCAATTATCGAGTGGAAGGCCATGAAAAATTGAGATTGAAAGGGCTATAGATTTAGTACCAAATCTGTGCATAATTTTCATTTAGTAGAAGAGAAAAAGGAGAATTTTTGGTAGAAACTTGGTGGTTGTGATGATATGAACTATTGGGTTGTTTTATTTATGATAGCAACAACTGTACATTCTTTAATTTCGGATTTTCTTAGATTTCTGATTTCGCTTATGTGACTCTGAATTGAATGAGTAATGGATTCTCAGTTATATACCAAAAAAATTTGTTAAGAGAGCCCACAAATTCACCACTTTGGAATTTAAAGCAAAACTAGTATTTCTTTACTGTGCTAGAAGATCTTGCAAAATAAATAATTAAAAAAAAACATTGGAAAAAGTTTGAAATTTCTTAATTCTATAATTCAATGTTCTCTGAAGAAACGAAAGAATAAAAATTAAAAATTTGAAAAGTATTGTTTGTGGTTGTAATGCCAAAATATCAAGTGGGTAGCTTCATGGATGGATTAAGCAACTCCGGACGCTGGCATCAAGAGCCACAAGCTGATGGGCTAGGCACCAACGATGGCGTTGTACTTTTTTAGCTGCTTCATGGATGGATTAAGCAACTCCGGACGCTGGCATCAAGAGCCACTCGCTGATGGGCTAGGCACCAACAATGGCGTTGCACTTTTTTAGCGACAGCCCCCCGACATCGTAGTTAGGTGATGTACCATGGTGACATCCAGTATTGTTATGAGCGTCTGATAGATATTATGTTGAGTATTTCATATTTTGAATCGTAATTTTTCTTGAGTTCTATTTAATAAAAAATAGATAGGATGATGGGTTGACCTCATTTTGATACAGAGAACGTTATGCTCATCCACTAGAGCTATGCTCGGGCTGAAACTTAAGGATAATTAATCAGATAACGATAAGACTTATATATATGGCGTCTCTAAATGACTGGTGAAATTTGAACATTTTAACATTGGACAAGAAAATCTTCCCACTTGAACTCACATTCTAGCTTTTCTCGAGTTTAGGAGATCATGATTCTTTCATGTTCCATGAACAAGAGACAATCCTATTAAATATGGACAATCCGTTAAAAAAATGTGCCGTCTAGATTTGTCCTAGTACAACAACAAAAGAAAAGAAAAATAAAAAAAATTGTCTTTTCACCTCGACATAACTGTAAATGATTTTTTCGTTATGAAAAATCCTCCACGAACAAATAATAAAGATCATAATCTAAAGAGAGAATGAGAGAATGAAGACACCATCATTTACGTGAAAAACTCTTAAAGGGAAGAAAAATCACGGAAATATTGTTGATATTCACTTGTCTAAAGGATTTTACATAGTTGTTGGTGAGAAAATAGAGAAAGTACAGTGCCTTTAGTTAAGGCTTTCTTGGGCTGCCTCCTCCTTCTTTTTCTTTTTACATGAGCATCTACTTATATGCCTTACAATAATGATAATAATAAAAGAATGAATTATCACATCTCCCCCATGTTTTCAGCTGATGGGGTCTTTTTCAAGACTGGGCTCACATGCTCAGCTTATCCACTATATTGTCTTATAATTGTTGGATTAATTATGACCGTCTGATCCCTTTTTCATTTTTCATCTGTCTCGCTCAGCCGCCAATCAATCATAGCCACTTGACGATTCCTAGTGGTTCAGGCTAATCAGTCAGAGCCACTTGGTTGCCTCCATTCTAGATTCTTTTCATTCTTTCCCGTTCTTCTTTCGGTCCTTTCGTCCCGGAGGCGTTGGTTGTAATACCCAAGTTTTTAATAAAGGGTATTTTTATAATTTAGAACTCATTCACATCATATATGCACTTACACCCTAAGCCACCCTATTTGTTTCCTTTATGTTCTCCCTTAACAATTTTCTCCCAAATCTCTCTTTTGTTATCTCAAGCTAATCTTTGTAACCACCTACAACTCTCTCCCCTTTTTATATGATTGCACATCTCTACTTCATCTAGTTTCTTCTTCATCAATTATCCTCCATTGATCAAGGTATGATTTCTTCTCTCTCTCTCTCTCTCTTCTTCATCTCCCTTTTCTGCTTTTCGCCCTCTCTATGCGTCCCCCTCTCTGTGCTGTCTCTCTCTCTCCCCCTCTCTATTTTGTCTCTCTCTCCCCCCTCTCTGTTCTGTCTCTCTTTCTTTCCCCCCATCTGTTCTGTCTCCCTCTCTTCGCCCTCTCTGTGTGTGTCTCTCTCTCCCTCTTCTTCATTTCCTTCCCCTCCCTGTTTTGTCTCTCTCTCCTTCGTCTCCCCCTCTCTGTTCAGTCTCTCTCTCCCCCTTTCTGTGTTCTCTCTCTCTCTCCCCCCTCTCTGTGCGTCTCTCTCCCCCTCTTCTTCGTCTCCTTTTTCTGTTTCCTTCCTCTCTGTGCGTCTCCCCCTTTCCCCTTTCTGTGCTGTCTCTCTATCTCTTTCCCCCTGTTCTCTCTCTCTCTCTCTCTCTCTCTTTCCCCCACTCTGTTCTGTCTCCCTCTCTTCCCCATCTCTGTGCATTTCTCTCTCCCTCTTCTTCGTCTCCTTCCCATTTTCTGTTCTGTCTCTCTCTTCTTCGTCTCCCCGTCTCTGTTCTGTCTGTCTCTCTCTCTCTCTCTCTGTCTCTCTCTCTCTCCCCCTCTCTGTTCTGTCTCCCTCTCTTTCCCCTCTCTGTATGTGTCTCTCTCTCCCTTTTCTTCGTCTCCTTCCCCTCTCTGTTCTGTCTCTCTCTCCTTCGTCTCCCCCTCGCTGTTCTGTCTCTCTCTCTCCCCCTCTCGGTTCTGTTTCTCTATTTCCTTCGTCCCCCTGTTGCGTCTCTCTCTCTCCCTCTTCTTCGTCTTCCTTTTCTATTTTTTTCCTTCTTTTGAACCGGTTCACCTGAACCGTACCGGTTCGGTCAGACCAGACCAGGCCGAACCGGTTCAGTCAGACCAGACCGGACTGAACCTACTCGGTTAGACTAGACCGGTTCAACCCGACCAGATCGAACCGGCCCAGAACAACAGAATCGAACCAATTCAGACCACCTGAACCTTGTTGAACCGTTTTAAACCATTTGATAATTTTACCCGATGTGGTTTCCATTTGTTCTCAACCTCGCTTAGTTATTTAAATAATTGTAGATATTATATGAATTTGTTGTGACCCGGGATCTTTGGATTGCAGGTCATTAGTTGCTGAATTTAATTCGTAGCGAATCCAGGTAAGTGGATTTACATAATAATTCGGTTCATATGTTATAAGTGTAGAATATATAATGTGAAATTATTTTATTATTTCTTTATGTTCAATCTTATGATCAAATACTTTTTTTGTTTTTCCTTATTATGATGAAATTATTCACCATGTTATTTATGATTATATTTTGAGTTATACATGTTGTAGTTATGTGTTTATGTTCATGAACAAGTTATATGTTTACTTATGTATATGTGATAACATGAAATATAAATATTAATTCAAGTAAAAAAGTGATAAGTAAACAAGAAGTATACTTAGTCATGACCCTTGGTTATCAAGTAACCAGATTGTTCACGTTAGCGTCCTTGAGGTTCAGATAACTTTAAGTGACATCAAGTTTCAAGACACCCAATCTGTCATGTTCACGTTCATGTTACAAGTTCAAGTTCAAGTTGTGAAACAGTTCTGGTTAGGTTGTTAATCGAGGGATATGTCTAGTCGAATTATGATCAAGCAAGTATAAGTGTTGGCATGTATAAGTACAAGTTCAAGTTATATGTTAATCATGAAATCAATATGTTGTTACAAGTATTTTATGTGACCTGTGAACGTGTGAAATAAATTTGAATGAGTTATATGTTTACATTTATGTCATGTGAAACTCATTAGTATGTGAATTTACTTACTGAGTATTTTTAATACTCACCCCCATAGATGATTGTGTTGCAGATGATGGTGAGCAGCAGGAGTGAGGCATTGCCATAGCAAGCACGATTATGATTTTTAAGTTTAATTATGACTTCTGTTGACTTCCGTTATTTCAGATACTTATGAATATTTATGTGTAATCTTTCATGTCATATGGATTTTCATATTTCACTTTATTACAATGTAATGAATAATTTATTTCAGTTTAATGAGTTAATATTATTTTAAAATAATTTTTATGCTTGCGCTATTTAAGGTTAAAAATTAGGGTAAAATTAAGGATTTCAATTTGGTGATTTTCTCAAATTAGGGTTTCAATTGAATTGGAGAATTTTTGAATTTTAAAATTTCAAGCATGTTTAACCCTCGGGAATCGGGGTGTTACAGTTTGGTATCAGAGCCAAGGTTTTAGATTCTGTAGACTTTTCTACGTAAAAAGTATGGCATGTCGCTCACTCGCCCGAGGTAAAAAGTATCGATTTCATGATTAACATACTCAGTAAGTAAATTCACATACTAATGAGTTTCACATGACATAAATGTAAACATATAACTCATTCAAATTTATTTCACACGTTCACAGGTCACATAAAATACTTGTAACAACATATCAATTTCACCTCGGGAATCGGGGTGTTATAGAATCAGTTGATATGCTTTAGATTCGTTATGACAAGTTAGTTTACGTTTATGTTATTTTGCGCGTTTAAATTAGACTTTTGGTAAGTCTTCGGTTGTATGGTTACCAGTACGATGAAGCCCCCTATAAGGAACAACAACAGTCACGCACCAGTCAACCCTACTGCTGACCCTCCAGCAACTATGGTTGAGATGTTTCAAGAGTTCTTGGAATTGTTAAGGCAGACGGCGGCAAGTCGCCCGACACAACAAGTACAACAATCACAGCAAACACCAGTTGACATACAGTTGATACAGACCTTCAGGAGGCTGAATCCACCTGAATTTGATGACCATTCATCTGATCCACTGCTACCTGATGAGCGGATTGCAAGACTGGAGCAGATCTTCCAGTTTATGCCATGTTCTGAGATTCAGATGGTTGTTTGCGCAACATTTATGCTGACACGAGAGGCTCGAAAATGGTGGGAGCTCATACGGAGAACTCATGATATCGACAGTAATCCAGTGGCATGGGATTGTTTCAAGGAACTTTTCCTTGAGAATTATTTTCCGATCACAGTCAGAACAGAGAAGGAGGCCGAATTTCTTAGCGCAGGGAGCTATGAGTGTAACTGAATACGAGCGAAAGTTTGAAGAATTGTCTTGGTACGCCACACACTATGTGGATAACAAAATAAGAAAGGCTCGTACTTTTGAAAGAAGACTGCGTCCAGAGATTAAGGGTTCAATGTCACTTCTTAAGTATACCACCTACACAGCGGTGGTTGAGGCAACTTTACTGATGGAACAAAATCTTTCACCACGTGCACCACCTCGGTCAGAGCAATCGTTTCATGGAAAGAGAAAATCACAGAATTCCCATCAGGGTCCTCACAATGCAAAAAGACAGATGATCAAATCAATTCCCTTATGTGCTACATGTAACAAACATCACGTTGGTCAATGTTTTAAGGAGATCAATGCTTGCTTTAAGTGTGGAAAGACTGGACATTACCTCAGACAGTGCCCTCTGCTTGCTCATGGACATACCAGTGATGTTGTTAGTAGTAGAGCTAAAGGAGAAGTTTTCGCATTAACTTGCCAGGAAGCTGAGCACTCGGATGCAGTTGTGGCAGGTATATTACTTGTATTAGGACATTCAGCTTTCACATTGATTGATTCCGGATCCACTCATTCTTTTATTTCTACTTCGTTTGTAACTCATGCATCATTGCCTGTTGTGCCTTTGGGTTTTGAATTATGTGTTTCTACGCCTTATGGAGCTTCCCTCCTAGCTAATAAAGCGATAGAGAGATGTTCAATGATGGTTGCAGATAATGTTATGTGTGCTAGACTTATATTCCTAGGGATGCATGATTTTGATGTAATCCTAGGGATGGATTGGTTGGCTGCAAATTATGCCAACATAGATTGTTATTGAAAATAAGTTTGATTCCTTCCTTCTGGTAGGCCTAGCTTCAAGTTTAGGGAATCCAAGCAATGCTCAATACCAGAGGTTATATCTGCTTTGTGGGCACAACGCTTACTTGATCATGGTAACTGGAGTTACTTAGCTTCTGTTGTGGATACAACTAAGACACATGTTGATATTAGATTGGTCTAGGTCATTTCTGAATTCTTGGATGTTTTTCCTGATGATTTGCTAGGACTTCCTCCCTCCTCGAGGGACGGATTTTCATATTGAGTTGGTACCAGGCACTGCCCCTATATCTAAAGCTCCGTATCATATGGCTCCTGCAGAACCTCCTTCACCGTCAGCTAAGAATGTACGTATAAAAAATATATGGGTAAGTTACACAAATCTCTCACGTGTTTTGCCTTAATTACTAGGTCACGTACTAATTTCGAAACTTACGTGGACACTCTTCTAGTTTGATTTTTGCCAACACAACTCCACATTAAAATGTCCTTCAACAAAATTTTCACACTGCCGTCTTCAGTAAGAAATTCAGGAATTCAGATGCCTTTCTTTGTCATATTTCTGATTTTATTCGCTTATAAATATAGATACCGTCAAGTGTTTGAGAATGTGTCTACACCGTTTTATCTTTTCTTTATAGTTGAAATTTAAAGTGGTTGGATAAGTAAATAGGAGACTTCACATTAGATCAGTAACACCGAGATGCATAATGATTAATAAAACCAGAGGCCGGGAAGTTGATGTGTTTTACCTTGAAGGAAAGATCATGTCGATTTTCCAAGAAGCGATTATAAACTGCATATGCTATGTTTTCTAAATACTGGCCTATATCTTCTGCTTTACACTCAGCTTGAAATTTTAAGCGAAATCCGTCATCCCCATATGCTTCTCCTTCTCGGAGCGTGTCCAGATCACGGTTGCCTCATATATGAGTACATGGAAAACGGAAGCTTGGAAGATAGGTTGGCTCGGAAAGACGGTACGCCCCCAATTCCTTGGTTCGATCGAGTCCGAATCGCTTGGGAAGTAGCATCTGCTCTTACATTTCTTCACAACTCGAAGCCTAAACCAATTATCCACCGTGATCTTAAACCGGCAAACATCTTACTGGACCATAACCTCGTGAGTAAGATCGGTGATGTTGGTCTATCTACAGTGCTTAGTTCAGACCCGACTCTTATGTCTACAACATACAGGGACACGGGGCCTGTTGGCACTCTTAGCTACATAGATCCCGAGTATCAGAGAACGGGGTTAATCTCACCTAAATCAGACGTTTATGCTTTTGGGATGGTGATTTTGCAGTTACTGACTGCAAAACCGGCAATAGCACTAGCTCACATTATGGAAACAGCGATGGACAATGGTGATTTGACAAAAGTCTTGGATCCAGAGGCGGGAATTGGCCTGTTGACGAGACGAAGCAATTGGCTGAGTTAGGGCTTAGCTGTGCAGAGCTTCGACGTATCGATAGACCTGACTTAAAGAAACAGGTACTTCCTGTACTGGAGAGGTTACAAAAAATGGCTGATAGGGCTCGAGGTTGGATCATCTCTGTTCCTACTGCTGTTCCCAATCATTTTATCTGTCCAATCCTTAAGGTATGCCTGAAAATTAGTAATGAGAATCTGCTAGTTTTAGTTGTTAACTTTAGATCAAATCTTGAAATTGGAATGTACTGTATTACTATTGTACAGGATGTAATGAATGATCCCTGTGTGGCTGCGGACGGATACACTTACTACCGGGTGGCAATAGAGAAATGGATACGAGAGAATGATAATTCACCGATGACGAATTTGACGTTGTCGAATAAGAGTTTAATACCGAATTATACGATTCTCTCTGCAATCATCAAGTGGAAGGCCATGAAAAATTGAGACTGAAAGGGCTATAGATTTAGTACCAAATCTGTGCATAATTTTCATTTAGTAGAAGAGAAAAAAGAGAATTTTTGGTAGAAACTTGGTAGTTGTGAATGATATGAACTATGGGGTTGTTTTATTTATGATAGCAACGACTGTAGATTCTTTATTTTCGGATTTTCTTAGATTTCTGATTTCGCTTATGTGACTCTGAATTGAATGAGTAATGGATTCTCAGTAATGTATCCAAAAAATTTGTTAAAAGAACCCACAATTCACCACTTTGAAATTTAAAGCAAAACTAGTATTTCTTTACTGTGCTTGAAGATCTTGCAAAATAAATAATTAAAAAAACATTGGAAAAAGCTTGAAATTTCTTAATTCTATAATTCAATGTTCTCTGAAGAAATGAAAGAATAAAAATTAAAAATTTGAAAAGTATTGTTTTGTGTGGTTATAATGTCAAAATATCAAGTCAGGTTGCTTTATGGATGGATTAAGCAACTCCGGACGCCGGGATCAAGAGCCACTCGCCGATGGGCTCGGGTGCTAGGCACCAACGATGGCGTTGTACTTTTTTAGCGTTAGCCCCCGACATCATATTTAGGTGGTGTACCATGACGACATCAAGTACTATTATGAGCGTAGATAGATGTTATGTTGAGTATTTTATATTTTGAATGCTAATTTTTCTCGAGTTCTATTTAATAAAAAATAGATATGATGATATGTTGACCTCATTTTTCTACAGAGAACATTATGCTCATCTACTAGAGCTATGTTTAGGCTGAAACTTAAGGATAATTAATCAGATAATGACAAGACTTATATATAACGCCTCTCAAAATGACAATGGTGAAATTTGAACCTTTTAACATTGGACAAGCAAATCTTCCCACTTGCGTCACATTCTAGGCTTTGCTCGAGATTTAGGCGATCATGATTCTCTCTTGTTCAATTCTCTCATGTTTCATGAATAAGAGACAGTCTTATTAAATTTGGACAATCTGTTAAAAAAATGTGTCGTCTAGATTCGTCCTAGTAAAATAACAAAGAAAAGAAAAAATAAAAAAAATTGTCTTTACACCTTGACACAACTGTAAAGAATTTTTTCGGTATGAAAATCCCTCTACAAACAAATAGTAAAGATAATAATTTAAAGAGAGAATAAGAGAATAAAGACATTATCATTTAGGTGGAAAACTCTTAAAGGGAAGAAAAACCACATGAAGATTGTTGATAATCACTTATATAAAGGATTTTACATAGTTGTTGGTGAGAGAAGAAAGAAAGGGCAATGCCTTTAGTTAAGGTGTTCTTGGGTTGCCTCCTCCTTTTTTAACATGAGCTTGTACTTATGAGTTTTACAACAGTAATAATAATAACAACAACAACAATAATAATAATAATAAGGGAATGATCACATCTCCCCCATGCTTTCGGCTGATAGGATCTTCTTCAGGTCTGAGCTCTCATGCTCAGATTATCCACTGCATTGTCTTATAATTGCTGGATTAATTATGACCGTCTGATCCCTTCCTTTCCCTTTCTCATTTCCCATTTGTCTCGCTCAGCCGCTAATCAATCATAGCCACTTGATGATTCCTCGTGGTTCGGGCTAATCAGTCAGAGCCACTTGGTGGCCTGCCATTCTGGATTCATTTCTTCCGTTCCCGTTCTTCTTCTGGTCCTTTCTGTCCCATAGGCATTGGCTCCCTCATTCTTTCCCGTTCTCATAGGCGTGGTTTCCCCGTTAATCTGTTCATGTTGACCAGTCATCTTTTCTCCCTGTTCTTGCATAGTTCAGCGAGGGTTTTGCCCGTCTGGGAAAGTTCTCCATGTTTCAGGTTCCTTTTTCCGTTTCAGATGTGCATGTCCTCCCGTCAATCCTTTCCCGTTCTCGTAAGCATGGGTTCCCCGTCAATCTGTTCACTTTGACCAGTCAGCTTTTCCCATTCTCGTAGGTGTGGGTTCCCCGTCAATCTATTCATTTTGACTAGTCAGCTTTTCCCATATTGGTGCTCTTTCCCGCTTTCCTGCTCCTTTTCATTCCCGCATTATTTCCCGCTTTCGAAGGGCGCGCAATTTGTTCTTTATCCGTTTACGGGTTTCTCACGACTCTAGTCCCTCGTTCCTATGTTCAAGCTTGCCTTTTGTCAGTTCTTTGATCGGTCATCTTTGTCCTCGTGATAGTGGGTATTATTTACCTGTTCATTTGCCCCCATTACGCTTCGGCGAAGTTCATCGAAGTGCAATGAATGTTTCCAACACATGCCTAATTTTGGTAGATTTGATTCTCTTCTTTTTTGTAGAGTTTTCAGTCTAGATCCTGTCATATGTCATGTGAGATTTTGCCTGTTCATTCTGAGAAAAAGACTTTAGGTTTAAATAAAGAATCACGCTCTCGTTTTGGCATTTAGTTTCAGGATCATCTACTGAGTTTCAGGAAATATTTCATCTTTGCTTTCTTCAGTTGTTTACATTATGAATTATTTGAGCACCATATAATCTGTTTAAACAAGGATATTTATGTTTTGAAGTTTCTGATTTCCTTCTGAGATCGATGTCCGTAGACACTCCCAAGGACTTAGGCTCATGTGAAACCATGGTCCCATTTTGATTTTCTTCTAAGAATGATGTCCGTAAACACTCCCAAGGGCTTAGGCTCATGTGGAACCATGACCTCGTTTTGATTTCTTTATGAGAATGATGTCCGTAGACACTCCCAAAGACTTAGGCTTATGTGGAACCATGGTCCCGTTTCAATTTCCTACGGGCTCATCGATATAGTTTCGCCCGTTTCTTCATTTTTCATACAATAAGATCCGTGACATGAATATTGTACAAGAATAATATAATAATTTATTGAAATGAGTAAAGAGCGAGTGCACCGTTTCATAATTTCACTGCAGGAGCTTGAGTTTGATGCCCCACTTCTATTGGTAGAATTTTTTCCGTTTTCCTTGCTTTCTTTTTCTGCTTTCAATTTTTTCTTTCCTTCTCTTGCTTCTTTTTCTTTTCTATTGTGAAAGACTTTCATTTTTCGTTCCCCAGACTTTTCCATTCTGAAGACGTTTCCTTTTCCATTCTTTAGACTTTCCCTTTCTGAAGACTTTTCCTTTTCATTTCTCCAGTTCTTCTTTTTTATTATCCAGACTTTCGAGTTCTGAAAACGTTTCCTTTTCCGTTCTTCAGACTTTTCCTTTTCATTTCTCTAGTTCTTCTTTTCTGCTCTCCAGACTTTCCCGTTCTAAAGACGTTTCCTTTTCTTTCTCACATTTTGTTTCATCCATTGCGTGCTCTTCTCCTTGGCTTTTTTTTATTATTTATTTTTCATATTTTGGAGTGAAGATTTTTTCTGCTCTCAAGGGCTTACGCATATAGGCCGCCGACCTTTTCTTTCGCATGTTAGAGAGAAGATTTTTCTCTCAAGGGCTTAGGCATCTAGGTCGCCGACCTTTTTTTTTTCATATTTTAGAGAGAATATTTTTCCCTCTCTCAAAGGCTTGGGCATCTAGGCCACCAACATTTTTTTTTCACATTTTAGAGAGGATGTTTCTTCTGCTCTCAAGGGCTTGGGCATCTAGGCCACCGACATTTTTTCCATATTTTAGAGAGAATGTTTTATCCGCTCTCAAGGGCTTGGGTATCTAGGCCGCCGACCTTTTCTAATATTCAAGAAATGTGAAAGCATAAAAATAGTCAGAAAACTAAAAAGAAATTGAAAAACTAAAGTAGAAAATAATACATGTAATAAATATGAAAACATTTCCATATATAATATATAGTACTAAGTATTGTTAGCTTACATATATAATTATTTACATATATAATATTTAGTATTAAGTATAATTACATTACATATATAGTTAAAGAATAATTATATGAAACTAACAAAATTAAAACGTAAAAAAATGGAATCAATTAATGCTTTCATAATTTGATTTTAAAATAAATAAATGACTTTCATTTTATAAGGAAAAGACTAATCTAAAATCTAAAAAAAATAAAATAATTGTTTTATTATAGGGAGTAAATTTGTCTACTAAAAAACGTTACGAGTGTTAGAAATATAAAATTGATAGAGATCTAAATATTAAAAATGTTGAAAAAAATGTAAATGGGTGTGGGAAAATGAAAGTCATTTTATTTCTGAAAAATAAAAATATTCAAAGATTATCTTACTTTGGACTTCGGCTTGGGCTTTGAATTGGCTGTGGGTAACTGGGCCTGTGGAGAATCAGCATTCCTAAGCTCCTGAGCATAAGCAAGTAGCTGAGCTCGGCGATCATAAGATGGTGAGTTTGGAGTATTTCTAAAAGGTGAATTTGGAATATTCTTCTTCATTAAATCTGAATCAATGGTTTGATGAGATTGTCTTGTGGGTGATTCAACATAGACGGATATGATTACTCCTTCCTTGTGGGTCCTCTCTTTCCCATTTCTTTCCTCAACTTGTTCTTCTACCTCTTGCTTTTTCATGACTTCGATCTCTTCTTTTGAAATCGGTTGCACGGAATTTGATTGCTTTCGTTTCATTGACCTGTTCTGATCCAAACAAAAAGAAAAGGTAATTTGCTCTTAAACAACATGTTTATTATTACAATCATATCTCCTTTCATTTTTCCCAATTTTGATACATACGCTTTAAGTTATTTTTAATTAAGTCTCGTGTATACAAATCTTATAGTTCTTAAGTCATTCGATGTGAAAGAACAATTAATGCGGTTCCAATTATTTATATAAAGTCATTTTAATTTTTTGAACTAATTATTTTAAAACTAAGAATTGAGAGATTATGAGTCACACATGGAAATTCTATAACTTAATCCAATGGCACATTTACTTTTCCTCATAATTTAGTTTCATAATTTAGTTCTAAGACCGCACTCATTTCTTTTAACAGCAAAGAATTGAATCCCAACCTCAAAGGGTCGAAATTCATTGTGACAAAATTTGGCAATATGATTTTCATGTCATTTTAAGAAGTTGTCCTTCATTTCCACAATATTTTCATAATCTATAATAATAATAATGGTAGTATGTATAATTATATATATATGCATCCAATTGTTGATAAAATTCAAATGGAAATATGTGCAAGAAAGTTTGAAAAGCTAATAAACGATAATCATTTTTACTAAGAGACATTTTACTAATATCATGCAGTACTTTAAATTCAATTCAATTCAGTCTTCATTCAATTCTGAGTTTATTAAGCTCATCTTTAATCTCTTTCCAATATGGATTGCATGTTACAGTTATGAAGGAGTTTGCCTTTCTGAATCTCATATCAAAACCATTGCATCTAAGTGTTGGCGACGCACATCCCTAGGTCCTCCCATAAATGAGGCTGGAAGGACAATCTTTTTCCACATTTATCTCCATGGATTTCACCTGCATTTACTGTATCTACTATCCCTTGGTACAATTCTTACCTTATATGTGATTGTTCTATAGAAATCAATTCAGGTAGACTCAAGTTTTATATGCATGTCAACTGCAAACTATTGTAATAATCATCCTGCTGAAAGGAGAATTGATTGAGTACATGTTCTAATTTGTAGCTTGAAGCAGTTGTACACTCTACATGATACCTTTTCAAAACTATCACATTGAATACCTGAATGAAAAGTGCAGTGAAGATTTGTACAATATTCATATGTTAACATATTAAATGCACATCTAAATGCAAGAGAAAAAACATTTGTACCCTTTTCACGTTGAATGAATTCTTCTGTAGAGTGGCACAAATGTACATTTGAAATGTTATTTGTTGAACCAGGAATAGAAGATGTCTTTTTATTATCATTATAGTTTCTTCTCATATCTTAATGCCATCCAACTTCACCTTTTGGAAGTGATAAATGATACAGAAGTGAATCATAACAACTTTAGTATTTTTCTATTGAATGACGATTTTCTCACAGTGCATGGACTGTTATATCTTTCACAAAGTGTATATTTTCATTATTTCATTATATCAATATAGCAACAATTTGATCTGATGTTGGCGAATTATATTCTCATTGATCTAACTTTACGGCATCAGCAATATGAGTTTGCAAATCTTCAAATTGAGGGGAAATTCGAGAGTTGATGAAAGAATTGTGTATATGGGTTATCATGTCGTAGTTCAATAAGATCTTTCATGACAACGAAAGATGAAATATAAATCATGGATTAACTAAGCCCTCTCAGGGACTTACTTAAGAATAAGAAAGAGGAATCTCATGTAAATAGCATGGAATAAGGTTTGATTCGATTCATGGGGATTCCGTAAATATTCCATTCCAAACAGAGAAAGTTCGAAACAATTTACATCCACCATTTTATATTATATAGGAATGAAGATGCTCTTGGCTCGACATCGTTTGTTCTGTTCCATTATAACCCTCATTTTAAGGGGGGGGGGTGTGATGAAACTAGTACATGATGAAGCTCGAGTAGAAAGTATTGATTCAGACACATTGATATTTATATCTTTCAAAATACTCAGTCTATTATGAAGTTTATTGATAGTATCACAAAAGTATCGCTGGAAGTATTTCAGATGACTTTCAGGTATCAAAGCTGGAAAGTCATGATATATTTATCCTTGTACTCTAAATGGGTAAATACCTTTAGCAGAAGATACTAGATTTTTATTTAGACTCACTCTAAAAGATGTGTATGTGAAAATATTGTTATATACATGCTATGATATTTTTTCAAAACATGATACCATCATTTGTGCCTGATGTGTACAAATTATATAACTCACTATGAACGCACTCTTGACAAACTTGACCATTATGACAATAAAATGTTGGGGGTTCATACTCAAATTTCTTAGCGTTGCTACCTACAAGATGCAACATCCTTTAGTTTAGAAGAGACATTGTAGTTGGACCAAAAATCAATCCCCCGTTAATTGCTATAGCGAAATGTGAGTTTTTTTAGTACGAGTTAATATGAATGTACGTGAAAATGAAATTTGAATAGCTTTAGTTATATTAAAAAAAATTAGGAAGAGTATTGATTTAAAAAAATTATCATTGATGGTCAATTAATGGCATTTAAATGAAAATTTTAACTATTTTCTCAAAATCTGTACATGCTATCCCTAACTGTTTTGTGAGATTATCATAAATGTTTTATTTCTAAATAAAGCTCATAGTTGTTGTAAAATATAACTTTATTTAAATTCGTAAGTAAATATGATATGTTATTGGCAAAGTTGTAATAAAAAAATAATGTATTTCTAAAAGTGCTTAAACTGTATAATTATTGATTCAGTGCTTTCATAAAGCTAATAACATAAATCTGATATTACTTTTTGGTTTAATAATATTATATTTGTAACCAAACTTTTACGTAAGGACACATTTGTAATAACAATATTTTTATCTGGCCGACATGTTTTCACTAGGTTTTCTAGTGCTTTTTTCATCAGGTATTTCTCCCAAAAAGACAACAAGCAGCCCATTGCATTGAAATATCATGTGTTATTGATTTAAGATTTCTCTCTTTTTTTTAATTTCCTAATGGATATATATTTGACAATATTGGTTATACATAATTTTTAAATAAAATAATTTCATGAAGGACCCGATCTAAACTCTTGAGGAGGCGTCTAAATGTTGGAATCTTAGTGCAAATAAAATAGTTTGAAAGGATACTTACTAGAGGAGTCCCGATAATCACGTGCCAAGGGTGTTAAGTCCTTAGAGGAGACCTCGGAAGATTTCTGAAGCCCTTGGAGGAGACCTCGACAAATTACCAAGGTCCTCAAAAAAGACATCGGCATTATGCCAAGGTCCTTAAAGGGAAAAGACCTCGGCGCTATGCCGAGGTCATAAAAATTAAAAGACCTCAGCATTGTGCCGAGGTCCCTCCCACCAAAACAAGATTGGACATTAGCCCGTGTGTCTGTGATAGGTCTGAGACATGTCACCGACGCCACATAAAGGGAAAAGGTCTCGATGAGGAGTAAGTAAAGCCCTAATTAGGAGCTAGAATGTCTCACTGGCGGAGTTTCATAGTAGAAAGTGTTGGGGTTATGCTCTCAAAACATGTGTATTGACATTTTGATATAAAATTTAATGTCTGGATTACATTTTTTTTATAATTGTTCTTTTAAATTATTGTTGTATAATTTATATAAATATCTGAAAATTTCATTTTCATTAATGAGACTACGATCTTGTATTAGTACAAGAGGATTAAGATCACAGATAATGAATAAAAATGTCAACAACATATTAAAGTATGGAATCTTTAATGAATGGTTACTAGTACGGTTAACTAAGCATTATGAATGTATGTGATCTAGATCCGGATCATTGATGTGGATAAATATCTTAGTGAAGATACTTTATATAATGAGATTATATATAACTGAATTGATGTGAATTTATCTTTATCAACATCTCGTTTATCATAAAGATTTAATACACATCATGATCATATGTAGATCAGTTTGAATCTTGAGTAGTCATGAACTCCTATGCATGTCTATTGGATCTTTTGATTCACTCGTTAAGGTTTGTTTGGAAAATAAACTAATGACTTTTCTTTTGAAGATTCAGTGACATGGATGGCTTGGAACATGATCTTACAAGATTTGGAATTCAAGTTTTTCTAACAGATCGTATATTGGTTCCTTAAGTGTTAATTCTAGAACCGAATGATTATTGAGCTCAAATTTATAATAAGATTATAAATTAGTCATTTACTAGTGGATTAAAGGTACTTAAGGATCAAGAGATAATTAGAAGGGTAAAATCATAATTTTGACCAGTTTTAATTTAGGAACCAATAATTGGAGGACAGAACTATGTGAAATGATTATATCAGTGGACTACATGAGAATACTCTGTAAATATAATATGTAATCTCTAAGAGTGAAATTTCAGTAATAATGAAATTATTACATAAGATTATTTGATTAATAATCTGATTTATTGGAGCTTAGGATTATAGGTCCATGGTCCTCAAGTCACATTTATACTACGAGTCTAGAGTGTGAATATTTTAGGACATGAGAAAATGACTTACTTGCAAAAGAATGTTTATTCTAGGGCAAGTATATAATTATAAGATAATTATGTATGATTAATTAATTGAATAATTTATATATATATATATATATATATATATATATATATTTCAATATATATATTTTTTAATTATCGATAAGTGAGATAAAATATATAATTTATAAAATTAGATAATTAAATTATTATTATATAATAATTTAGATAAACTAAATCTGTTATTTATGAAATAACAGATAATTTAGTTAACAGTGATAATCAAATATGTTAATTTTGAATTAACTAATATCTAGATATTTAATTTGATGAAAATTAATATTTAATATGTAGAAATTATCACGTGGTACTACAGTAGTGAGTGGGCAACACAACAGTGCCATGTGGCATTATAGTTGTGCACAATAACAATGGGTCCCTTCAATTACCCCAAAAGATTTGATACGTCATTATCAAGAAAAATATACAGATATTATTTTGATAGCCTAAGATGATGAATCAATCAATCAGTTGAATCATAGAATCATTTCATCAGTCAAGAGTTGAGAGAAGAACACAATTCTTGAAAAGTGATTTTTCTACGATTAAGATTTAATCAAATCTCTAAAAGAATCATCATCACGTTTTTTTAGATAATCATCTCACAAAAGTCATTCTCAGTAAAATCTATAAATCTCATGTGTTGAGTATATCTAGAGACAGACAAAAAAGTATTTTCGTGATATTCTACGTGCCCACACATGTCCTTGTGCATTGATGATTGACTTGGATTTACTTGATGTGGATCTCGGAGTTTGCTGATTATTGAAACGATTTCATGGGAACGAAAAATCAATTAGTTTCTTGAATACGCTTGATTTAAACTACAAGAGGTATAACGTAATCTTCAGAGGGGCAGCAAGAGGACCACCCCCATTTACTTGGTCGCCTAGTTGCCTTCCCCATTTTGTGGGTCTTGAAGCATAATACCAAAAGACGAAGATTCCCCCTCTTTTTTCTCCAAAAGGTTTCATTAACTCATTTAACTAGCCTCATTATCACTTCGTCATCTAATCATCCAAAATCTTCTTAAAACATCACCGTCTACGGGAACGACATAGCTTTAAAAATAAAAAATTCCCTTTTATTTTTCACATCGTTCTCACTTATGAACCTAAGATGAGCCGGAGATCTATAAGGATCCAGACCATCGCTTCATGCTTAGTACGAGCGTCTAAAGCACCCAACCCTGAGCTACCTCAACCTCATTAGAGGCCTGCCAACTGAAGACCAACTATGACTCAATGAGATAAAATTGTCGTTTTAGAACAACAAGTCTGAATACTTACCAAAGCTTTGAACCACCTGGCCTCAAAGGCTCCAGCGAGCAACCAGAGCATGTGGAGCTGCCCGAACATCCTGGAAAAACCACTCAGGAAATAAAGGACCAAACAGAGACCGAAGGCATCACATGTAGTAATGATGGGTACGAGATCGAGATAGAAAGATTAAGATCTCAAATTGGAAACATTCAAAAAGCGTTTCACAATTAAATCCCATTTTCAGATGAGTTTCTCATGGAGTAAGCTGAACCCTCCATTCACAGAGGAGATAATGGAAGTAAGGATCCTGCCGAGCACCTAGAAACGTCCAAGACATGGATGGAGCTCCAAGGAATGCCAATGGCCATCATGTGCAAAGCTTTCCCTATCACCCTTACCTCATCAGCACGAGCGTGGTATATACAGTTGAAGACGACCTCAATCTTATCCTTTTTTAAATCAACAAATTAATTATACATCAGTTCCTAGGAGGAAGCGGCCAAAGGAAGTCTACAACCCACCTCTCCACCCTTAGACAAAGAAAAGATGAAAATTTGTGAGATTACGTTGTTCGATTCAACACGAAAGCTTTGAAAGTCGATGGATATACCGATGATATCGCCATGACAGCCCTTCTTTCAGGATTGCGAGATGACAAATTGTTATGGTTAGTAGCCAATAAGCCCCCTACGAACTTTGTAGATTTGCTAAGGAGTGCCTAGAAGTACATGAGTGCGACCGAGCTCTTATCAGCTCATGGAGGAAGGGAGGGGCCTAAAGAAGCCAAGAAGAATTTTAACCGACAACCTGATAAGAGGAAGGATTAGGAGAACCCAAAACCAATTACCCATGATAAATTTAAACAAGTGAGGGTTGACAGATTCACCAACTTGATGCCATTCAATTCTTCCTGTGACCGAATACTTGTCGCCATAAGTGAGAAAGGACTACTCTGATGGCCAGGGAAGCTGAGAGGCAACCTAGAACATAAGAATAAAAGAAAATATTTTATGTTCCACAAAGACCATGGACATTTTACAGTCAATTATCAAAACCTCAAGCAGGAAATTGAAGACCTGATTTAAAGGGGTTATCTGAAGGAATACGTGGAGATTAAGCGACATGGCGATGCATGAGGGTCTGGAAACTCTACCACTCTTCCTGCCCTCTCACCAACGACAAAGCAATTACAAACCATTTGGGGTAGTCTACATGAGGAAATTCTAACAGAAGTCGGAAGGTGCTAGTGAGGCAAGCAAGACAAGAACCAAAATTTCTCATTCTTGGGATAGGCAGACACGTCCATCACGTCCTAAAATTTTCATGTAAAAATGCAGCAAATTAGTGAGTCTTGTTATTTTATTCTAGCGCAGGAAGAACTGATCTTCAGAGATAGGAATCTCGTCAGAGTCCACTTTCCTTACAATGACGCTCTGGTAGTAACCGTGTCCATTGCCAATGTGAGAGTTCATCGCCTCCTTGTCGATAGCGGAAGTTTTATCGATGTCTTAAGAATGGAATCATTGGTCCAAATGGGGCTTGTCCCAACAATGTTATCTTTGAGCTGACGAAACTTGTAGGATTTGGTGGAAATGCCATAGTTCCTTGTGGGAGTATTGAATTGCTAGTGACAACTGGCGAGTTCCCCCAACAAATTACCTCAATGACCAAGTTTTTGGTCGTCCAGGACACCCAAACGTACAACAGAATCTTAGGGCGACTCTTCGTACGCTCAGCCCGAGTCATTCCTTCCTCCTATCATCAAGTTATGAAGTTCCTAACCCCCAATGTGGTAGGAACTATCAGAGGAGGGTAAAGGTCAGCCCGACAGTGTTATATTACAACATTAACATGCGGAGGAGATCCAATATTGTGCGTGTTTAATGATATGAAAGATGAATGGGTAGTGTTAATGGAGGCCAAAGCTGCCGAAGTCATGGACGAAGCTGGTGTCAGAATTTGAGGGAAAGTCAAAGTCCTAGAGGGGGATATAGCCAGGGCCGAATCTGACACCAAAGCATCTGAAAAGGCCAATGTTGAACCTTCGCTAGGAAAGGAAACAACAAAATGCACCTGATGGCCTGGGGTTGAAGAACTAAATAGGGCAGGGCCCGTATAAGATACAAAAAAGATAATACTTTTCCCGACCACTTCAGAAAAATCACCAGAATAGGAACATGTCTATCCACTGAGGTGGAATGCGACTCATAAGATTTCTTCACAACAATTCAAACGTGTTCACCTGGTCTCATGAAGGCATGCTGGGGATAAACATAAAGATGGCCATGCATCAATTGCAGGTGGATCTAAAATACAAACTGGTGAGGTAAAAAATGAGACAATTTGACAAAACCAGGAGCGAGGCCATGAATGAGGAGGTCAACAAAATTTTAGATGCATGGCTTATTAGATAAGTCCAATACCTATAATGATTATCTAACGTTGTTATGGTCCAAAAAAATGGTAAAGGAGAATGTGTGTAGACTTCACAGATCTTAACAAAACCCGTCCTAAAGATAGTTTTCCACTTACAAGGATAGCCCGCCTAGTGGATGCAACTTCAGGATATGAGGTATTGTGTTTTATGCATGCGTACTCGGGGTACGACCAAATCAAAATGTATCCACCAGATGAAGCAAAGGCATCATTCATCACGGATATAGGCTTGTATTGCTATGGGGTTATGCCATTCGGATTAAAGAATGCGGGAGCAACTTACCAACGATTGGTTAACAAGATGTTTTTACGAGAGATTGGAAGAAACATGGAGGCATGTGTGGTCGTCATGATCGTCAAGAGTAAAACAATCACTTCACTCATACAAGACTTGGTGGAAACCTTCACCATATTACAAAAATGTAACATGAAACTCAACTCGGCTAAATGCATTTTTGGAGTAAGGGTCGGTAAGTTCCCAGGATTCATGGTTAATTAAAGAGGAATTGAAGCCAATCTTGATTAGATCCATGCTTTAATACAAATGAATTCCCCAGTAATGTGAAGGAAGTGTAGAGGTTCACTGGAAGGATATGCTTGTTGAACTGATTTATTTCAAGAGCAACAGACAAAGCTTACCATTCTTTAAAGCCGTAAAGAAAGGGAAGGAGTTCGAATGGATCGAGAATTCGAACAAGCGGTCATCTAACTCAAAGCCTACTTGGGAGAGCCACCACTACTAAGTAAGCCTATGGAATGAGAGACCTTATACCTATGTCTCATGGTGTCCACCTCTACCATAAGTTCGGCACTTGAACTAGAAATATGAAGAGTTTAGTATCCAATATGCTACACCAGCAAGGCATTGGTTGACGCCAAAACCCGGAATCTAGAATTAGAGAATTCAGCATACGTTTTGATAGTTGCAAGAAGAAAGCTGAGCTCTTACTTTCAAGCTCGCCATATTGTTGTCTGCACGGAATACCCTCTAAACCAAGTGCAAATGAAGCCTGAAGAGTTCGGAAGGATAAATAGTGGCCGATCAAAATACCTGAGTACGACATAAGGTTTGAACCAAGGACCACGATAAAGGCACAAGTTGTCATTGACTTCGTTGTCGAACTAATAGTCATGCAAAATGATGAGGAAGCAATATGAGAGTTGTTCGTTGATGGATCTAGTAATGCTGAGGGAAGTAATGCAGGCTTAGTCCTTATATCACCAGAAAAATCCGCCTCGAATATGCTTTAAGGTTTGGATTCAAGGCCACTAATAAAGAGGTCGAGTACGAAGCTTATTAGTAGGACTAAGGTTAGTTGTGATACTCAAAGCTAAGAACGTCAAAATATTTAGTGATTCTCAGCTGGTTGGGGGATAGGTCAAAGGAGTTCTAGACCAAGGAAGCACGAAAGGATTTCCTCCTCGCCAAGGTGAATTCATTGTTGAGCATGATCCATGTCTACTAAATCAACCACATACCCCGGGACCAGAATTACAATGCCGACTCACTAGCATGGCTTGCCTCAACTTCAGGATATGATTTGAGTATGATGATTCTCGTCAAATATTCCCCCTCACCCAGTTCAGAAATGATAGAATCAATTATTTGGAAGCCGCAGAAGAGGTGTGGTTTGACCCGATTGTCAAGTACTTAAAAGAAGGAGAATTGCCAGCAGATGAGAATGTAGCTAAACGAATCAGGTACGCTTCAGCACGATAGACTATAATGGAGGGAATCTTATACCAAATAGGTTTTTCTCTTTCGTACCTAAGGTGCTTGAGCAAGAAATAAGCTAGATATGTCATGCAAGAAGTACATGAAGGGGTCTGCGGAAATCACCTCAAAGGATAAGCCTTAACCCACAATTTAAGTAGGCGTGGTTATTACTGGCCAACACTAAAGGAAGACACCAGATGATATGTCAAAAAGTGCAACAAATGCCAAAGGTTCACCCTGGTTCCTCGATAGACTCCAAAAGAGGTGACGCAATAACAAGTCTATGACCTTTTGACAAAATGGGTGATAGATCTGATCGGGCCCCTGCCCGTAGGAAAAGGGAAAGTAAATTTTGTCGTTGTAGCAGTCAGTAGACTACTTCACCAAATGGGCTGAAGCAGAACCACTTGCGATCATCGTAGAGGAAAAGACTACGAGTTTCATCTAGAAGAACTTTATTTGTCGATTTGTCATACTCTATGCAGTGGTAACTAATAACGGAAAGCAGTTTGATAACTCAAAGTTTAGCCATTTCTGTTCAGGCTTTAGAATCAAGCACCTCAAGTCATCCCCAGCGCATCTGCAAGAAAATGGACAGGTCGAGGTAATAAACAAGATTATTAAGCATACCCTCAAAGTGAAGTTGGAAGAATCAAAGGGGAACTGGCCAGAAAAGCTCCCATGAGTGCTATGATCCGATAGGACTACTTCTACAAACTCCACGGTAGAAAACCCCTTCTCAATGAAATTTAGAGTAGAAGCAATGATTCCAGTAGAAATTAGGCTGCTAACTCACTGCCAAATGATACACTTAGAAGAGGAAAATGAGGAAGCCATGCACATAAGCTTGGACTTGATCGAAGGACGACAATAAGTGACCCGCTTGAAATCTCTGGCCTATCAGCAGAGAATAACAAAGTATTATAATTCGAAGGTTAAGTCTCGGTCCTTCAATGTCTGAAACATAGCCTTAAGGAAGAAAATTTTTTGGGTCAACCATAATAAATGATCATTAGGTCCTAATTGGGATGGACCCTACAGAGTCACGAAGATAATAAGACCACGATGTTACGAGCTGCAACATGCCGAAGGTAATGTCCTCCAACACCCATGGAATGACGAACACTTAAAAATGTATTATCCATGATGTATGTGAGCTTTATCGAATAAAATGTTTTTATCCCAAGAGATGGATGTTTAAATTGGTTCCTATCCAAACCAAATGTATAGAGGCCAAACCCCACGAAAGTGCATATTAATTTGTGCTCTTCTAAAAGAAGCAAACACAAGAAGTACAGCTGCCAAATGCATAGAGGCTGGGCCCCATGACAATGCATATTAACTTGTGCTCTTTTGAGAGGAAGCGAACATGATACATATCGCAGCAAAACTAAACTCCACGATAACACATATGAGGCAGAATATAAGCATAAAATGTGTTATGACAAATTAGAATCTCACGACTAATATAAAATGATATACAAGTCCAATTGTATTAAAGTTGTATATAATGGGAAATAGAAAATATCATATCAAAGAAGTAAGGATTTAGCTCATAAGGCCTTACAAAAGAAAATACAAAGTTAAGTATCACCTATGATAGTAAAACAACTGGAAGGAATCTAATATTCAAGCATGGGAAATGCTTCAACACCTTCTCACGAGCGCAAGCCACCTCGACCCCGAACTCTTCAAACAAAATTTTGTAAAACTCATTGATGGACCAAAATCTATCCATGACTTGATGAACTTCGTTGTCTCATTGACTTATGAGTTCCACCATATGCATCTCCACCAAGGATGCTCGCTCCGCCTCACGGATGGCGTCAGCCTCAAATCTAGTGACCGATGCCTTAGTTTTGGAGACCTTGTCTTCTAGCTCTTGAAGTCTCGCATCCTCCAAGTTGATAATATCTAGGACGGCCTTAAAATGGTCCTTGGCCTACTCCAACTCTACCAAGTGACTTGCCTCATCGGCCTTAAGCTATCCCTTTCAGTGAAACACTTGTCCAGCTTGCGATCCAACCGAGCATAAAATTCCTCTTTTTGAGAACGACATATGTCCAATTCCTGTTCTAAGTTAATAAGCAAAGAAACTTCCTTTCTCAAGTGATCACCAAGCTCATCGTTCTTGGTCTCTAATTCTATATTTATTAAAACCATCAAAGCTTTTGTATCATCAACCCTACAACAAGCAACTCGAGCCTGAGTAGCTTCATTCTTCAACATCTCCCCCTTCTGGCTAAGCAAGGAACATGCAATAGAGAGCTAAAACAAAAAAATTAAACGATTAATATAAAAGTAGAAACATTTACTAATCGTATACCTTAGACGACGTCTAAACAACATAATCAGCGACACCCCAATCTCCAAGTTCCATAATTTCGTCGAAGTGCATTGAATGTTTCCAACACATGTCTAATTTTGGTAGATTTGAGTCTCTTCTTTTTTGTAGAGTTTTCAGTCTAGATCCTGTCATATGTCATGTGAGATTTTGCCTGTTCATTCTGAGAAAAAGACTTTAGGTTCAAATAAAGAATCACACTATCGTTTGGCATTGAGTTTCAGGATCATCAACTGAGTTTAAGGAAATATTTCATCTTTGCTTTCTTCAGTTGTTTACATTATGAATTATTTGAGCACCATATAATCTGTTTAAACAAGGATATTTATGTTTTGACGTTTCTGATTTCCTTCTGAGATCAATGTCCGTAGACACTCCCAAAGACTTAGGCTCATGTGAAACCATGGTCCCATTTTGATTTTCTTCTAAGAACGATGTCCGTAGACACTCCCAAAGACTTAGGCTCATGCAGAACCATGACCCCGTTTTGATTTTTTTCTGAGAATGATGTCCGTAAACACTCCCAAGGACTTAGGATCCGTGACATGAATATTGTACAAGAATAATATAATAATTTATTGAAATGAGTAAAGAGCGAGTGCACCGTTTCATAATTTCACTGCAGGAGCTTGAGTTTGATGACCGACTATATTGGTGGAATTTTTCCCATTTTCCTTGCTTTCTTTTTCTGCTTTCAATCTTTTCTTTCCTTCTCTAGCTTCTTTTTCTTTTCTATTGTGAATTACTTTCATTTTTCGTTCTCCAGACTTTCCCATTCTGAAGATGTTTCCTTTTCCATTCTTTAGACTTTCCCTTTCTGAAAACTTTTCCTTTTCATTTCTCCAGTTCTTCTTTTTTGTTATCCAGACTTTCGATTTCTGAAAACGTTTCCTTTTCCGTTCTTCAGACTTTTCCTTTTCATTTCTCTAGTTCTTCTTTTCTAGCTCTCCAGACTTTCCCGTTCTAAAGACGTTTCTTTTTTCCTTCTCACATTTTGTTTCATCCATTGCGTGCTCTTCTCCTTGGCTTTTTTTTTGTTTATTTTTCATATTTTGGAGTGAAGATTTTTTCCGCTCTCAAGGGCTTACGCATCTAGGCCGCCGACCTTTTTTTTCACATTTTAGAGAGAAGATTTTTCCCGCTCTCAATGGCTTAGACATCTAGGTCGCCGGCATTTTTTTTTCACATTTTAGAGAGAATGTTTTTCCCTCTCTCAAAGGCTTGGGCATCTAGGCCACCAACATTTTTTTTTCACATTTTAGAGAGAAGGTTTTTCCCGCTCTCAAGGGCTTGGGCATTTAGGCCACCGACATTTTTTTTCATATTTTAGGGTGAAGGTTTTTCCCGTTCTCAAGGGCTTGGGCATCTAGGCCGCCGACCTTTTTTTCACTTTTTAGAGAGAATGTTTTCCCCCCTTTCAAGGGGTTAAGCATTTAGGCTACCGAAATTTTTTTGACTTTTTAAGTCTAGAGAGAAGGTTTTTCCCGCTCTCAAAGGCTTGGGCATCTAGGACGCCGACCTTTTTTTTCATATTTTAGAGAAAATATTTTTCCCGCGCTCAAGGGTTTATGCATCTAGGCTGCCGACCTTTTTTTTGCTCTTTAGCCTCGTTCTTCTTTCTTTGGCTCATTAATTGGCCGTCTCGTTTGTTTTTTATTTTCTTCTTCCAACGTGATGTGTGCTCGCGTTCTTTGGAAAGTCTCCGCCATGGTCAAGTGTTTTATCTTTGATAAATCTTCAAATAAGGCTAATTCCGGATCCAACCCCTGTTTCCAATTTGGCCATTTCCTCCTGGAATCTATGACTGTATTCTCGAAGTGTTTCTTTTTCCTCCTGGGTTCCTATTATTAGAAGGTAGTCTGAGTCCTCTATTACTGCTCTGTAAATATAGTACTGTACCAGGAAGACAATGGACATGACAATGAAGTCAGTAATAGATTGAGCAGGGAGGGAGCGATACCATTTAAGTGCAGTCTCATCTAGACTGTGGAGAATATCCTGCACATCAAAGCGTCTTCATGTTGGTATAATGCCATGACTTGCTTGAACCGTCTGAGATGATCTACAGAGTCAGATTTTCCTTCATAACATTTGAATTTAGGTGCCACGAACTTCTTCAAAACTGGGGCGGCCAAGATTTTCAGACTTAATGGAGTTTTGGTGAGTGATTCTAGGTCGATTTTTCCCGTGTTTCCTAGGTTCGTTAGTTCCATCATCTTTCTTTCCATCATATCCCCTATGGCAGCTTCCGTCATGACTTTTGGTTGGTGAATTTCTCCTGCCTTCTCCTTTTTTGTTCCATGGACTGAACTTCTGCACGTGTCTGTGTAAGGTCCCGTTGCAATGCAACAATTTATTCTTGTATCGTCTGCCATGCGTTGTGCAACATTTCGACAGACGATAGGATGATGGGTTGGCCTCATTTTCCTACAGAGAACATTATGCTCATCCACTAGAGCTATGTTCAGGCTGAAACTTAAGGATAATTAATCAGATAATGATAAGACTTATATGTAACGCCTCTTTAAATGACAATGGTGAAATTTGAACCTTTTAACATTGGACAAAAAAATCTTCACTCTCACATTCTGAGCTTTGCTCGAGTTTAGGGGATCATGATTCTCTCTTGTTCAATTTTCTCATGTTCCATGAACTAGAGACAATCCTATTAAATCTGGATTATTCATTAAAAAATATGTCATCTAGATTCATCCTAGTGAAACAAAAAAAAAAAATTGTCATTTGACCTGGCACAACTTCAAGATGATTTTGGTTGCTTGTCTTAATACAGACAGCAAAGATTAGCACAACAGATACACTCCGATACAGGATTTTTTTGGCTTAGGAGAGGATAATTAAAAAAGAGATTTGCACTTTTATTTCGACTTTGACAACTCTTAGCCCTATGATTTCAATAAAGTGACACTTTAAAAGTAAGTAAAGCAATTGTGAGATCTCCGGCCAGCGTTTTATATTGCAAATCTTGGCCGTTTTACTGATGATATGCTTGAAACCCAGCTGCTTGCTCTGAAAAATACACTCTTCCACTTGATTCATAAATGCAAAAACATAAAACAGCTCAAACAAATTCAAACCCAGATCTTAACCTCTCCCATTCTACCCCAAACTCACCAATACTTCCTCCTCACCCGTCTCCTCTTCGTTTGCGCCTTTTCTGTATCGGGTTCTCTTCGGTATGCCAATTACGTTTTCCAGTCAATAGAGAACCCAAGTCTCTACGTTTACAATATCATGATTAGGGCCTATGCTTGTCATCTTAATTCTACTGATGGAACTCGTTTTGGCTGCTCTTTGAAATTGTATAAGGAAATGCTTTTTGATGGTATTTTGCCTGATCGCTTAACTTTTCCATTTCTTGTTAAGGAATGCACAAAAAGGATTGATGGTCCAACAGGACTAAGCATTCATGCACAAGTTGTCAAGTTTGGGTTGTTTAATGATACTTTTATTCAGAACTCATTCATTAGTTTATATCAGGCATGCGGGTTTTTGGTTTTTGCACGGAAGCTGTTTGATGAAGTGTCTAAGAGAGATATAGTTTCTTGGAACTCCATGATAGTTGGATATTTGAGGAACGGGAATCTCGAGGAGGCATTACGATTATTCAGAATGGCAACGGATAAAAATATCATTACCTGGAATTCAATTATAACAGGGTTCGTTCAAGGCGGTCGGCCAAAGGAGGCCTTAGAATTTTTCAATGAAATGCAGATTGGGATGGTTCGTCCGGATAAGTTTACGATTGCAAGTGTGCTTTCGGCTTGTTCTTATCTTGGTGCCATTGATCATGGGAAGTGGGTTCATGACTACTTGAGAAGAAGTGGCTTAGAGTGTGACGTAGTGATCGGTACTGCACTCATTGACATGTACGGGAAATGCGGTTGTGTAAAACAAGCGTACGAGATGTTTGATAAAATGCCTCAAAAGGATACATTAGCATGGACGGCGATGATTTCAATATTAGCTCTTAATGGCCATGGCAAACATGCTTTTGATCTTTTTAAAGAGATGGAATTGAGTGAAGTGAAGCCCAATCAAGTGACCTTTATTGGACTGTTATCGGCTTGTACTCATTCGGGTTTAATCGAGAGAGGTCGGTGGTGTTTCGAGACGATGAGACGTGTTTATGCACTTGAACCTCAGATTCATCACTATGCTTGCCTAGTTGACATCCTAAGCCGAGCTGGTCTCTTAGAAGAGGCAGAAGTGCTTATTAGAAGCATGCCAATGGAGCCAGACGTGTTCGTTTGGGGCGCATTACTCGGAGGCTGTCAAATGCATGGGAATGTTGATTTAGGAGAGAAGGTTTCATTTCGTTTAATTGATTTAGAACCTTTAAACCACGCGTTTTACATGAACTTATGCGACGTATATGCTAAAGCTGGTAGACTTGATGATGTGAGGAGAATAAGAAGGTTAATGGCTGAAAGAGGGATTAGGAAGGAAGTTCCTGGTTGTAGCATGATTGAAATTGATGGGGTTGTCCATGAATTCTCAGTTAAAGGAACACCTGCAGTTGCTCTTGAGGAAGTAGCTGGAATCTTGAATATATTAGCTAAGGCAATGAAGATCAATTGGAAAGAACTTGATTGTATCCAAAGGTCAATGGGGCAAAGTTTCAATGATATGGATGCATTTTGTTATCTTTAAAAGGTTAAATGTAATACTGTATTTTGGCTATTCTGCAATTACACCCCTTACACAATTCCTTTTTAGCCAATTAGTACTTTCGCTTAATTTTATTTTTGCAATTAAGCCCCATCTTACACAAAACCCCCGAAATTTAACACCTTTACCGCCACACGTGTTTTCTAATTCAACTTATTTAACATCTTTCGATAAGTTCTTTATGTCCTAAAACTCATTTAGTATTTCAGGTATATTAAGTGTTGGCTTTGCCCGTCATGTAACTGATAAACTATCAACATGCAGTATAAATCTCAATTACAAAAGTTTTTTTGAAAGATTTTGTATGAGAAAGTTTGAAAGGGTGTTAAATGTGTTCTTTAAGGTTGAGATTCTTTAAAATAATAAGTTTTGAAGTAGAGTTTAAAACTTTGTATCTCAAATCAAAGTACATGGGTGTTCTCATTTCTTACCATCTTCTGTCGGTGGGTATAAAGTTCCAATCACAGATTGGGTTTTTTGCAAGACTATGCCCATGAAAAAATATTTTGTAAAATTATTCCCCTTCCGTAATTTGTGCAATCTCTAATCCCGGGTCCACATTCCCTTCATTTTTTATCCACTTTTTCTCTCATCGCCTTTCTAACATATTGACTCACACTCTCTCTCTGCATCTTCCACCATCTCTCTCTCATTTTTTCAGAAATTCATTTTCTCATAAACCTATTTTCATTTTTTTATTTCTTATGCTCATTTGCTTCATGATTTTATAACTTTTTCATTTTCTAAAAAATTAAGGCTGAGTGCTAAAATTGTAATTTTATTTTTAGAATTTTGGTGGAAAATAGGTGAGAATATTGGCCGAAATTTGATGGGTTTTGTTAATTTTGGTTTTGCCCAGATTTGAGAGGGAGAAACCATAGAGAGAGAGGATGAATTTTGTTAATTTTTGTAGGTTTTGTTAATTTTGAATACGAGTCTATACGAGTATCATGTAGCCATCATGTAGACTACATGATGGGTACGCTGGGATCGTGTAGCCATCCTGTAGGTTACATGATGGGTACACGAGCATCGTATAACCATACTACAGGATGAGTACATTGATATCGTGTAGCCATAGTGTAGGCTACGCGATGGCTACGCAGACATTGTGCAACCTATACAATGACTGCACAGGCAACGTGTAGGCATCGTGTAGACTACACGATGGCTACATGATCGTCGTGTATACATCGTGTAGTGTACATGATATCTATATGATCGTCGTGTATGCATCGTGTAGTGTACATGATGTCTACATGATCAACATGTATGCATCGTGTACATTACACATGTAATATATTTAGTTTTATATATCTATTTAAATATAAATAAATATGGAGTTTGAGTGTTGAAGAAGAATGAATTGATATTTGATTTGATGTTGTGTAAGAAAAGTATTGGGGGGAAAGAACGAAGAAAAAGTAGTGAGTAATGGGTACACGATCGTCATATAGGCATAATTGTAGTGTATATGATAGCTACACGATCGTCGTGTAGGCATCGTGTAGTGTTAAAATCACGAAGCAAATGAAGCATGAAGAAAAAAAAATGAAAATGGGTTTATAAGAAAGTGGGTTTTTGGAAAAATGAGAGAGATGAAGATGGAAGATGAAGAGAGAGAGTGTGGGCCAATGTGTAAGAGGGGCAATGAGGAAAACAGAAGAGAAAAAGTGAAGGGAATGTGGGCCCGGGATTAGGGAGTGCACAAATTACTGAAAGGGTACAAATTTACAAAAATACTTTTTTCCTGAAGTATAGTCTTGTAAAATACCCTCTCAGAAACTAGTGAATGTTTACCCATCGACAAAACCGTTAAAATCGTTGGTTAAGAGAAAGATATAGGCAACACTTTTTTTGAGACGGTTGGAAACAATTGAACATCTGATTTTCGAATTTGGATTCTTGATGTCAATTATCGAGAATTTATCAAATTTTAATCGTCACTTCTGCTTTAGATGGTCCAAATTTACTCTCAATGATTTCTTTTCACATTTTAACATTTTGTTTTTTTTTCAATTGGTGTAATCGGGCTGTTCAGATCATATATAAGAATCCAAAATTAACCATATTCCGTCTGTCGTTCCATTTTGACTGGCCAAAAATCTCGTTACCTGATTTTCCTATGCAAAGCACTCGAGCTATTCTGTTGTAACTTATGCACATGTGTCGCTTAAACTTCTTGTTACTTTTGTCTATCGTGTTTGGATTAATGACACGTTTACTTATATTTGAAATCAGTTTTGCTAAGAATCAGAAGAAAAGTGGAATGACTAGGAATCAAAATTTAGAATCAGATTAATACATTTATAAACTATTAGGAATCATAATCAGGAATCAAATTACTAAATCAAGGAATCAAATCAAGATATATAACATTATTAAAATGTCTTTCAAGGAAAATAAATACTATTATTTTTAATTAATTATTTTGAGGGCATAATGAAAGTTTATTCTAAATGAATAAAAAATGTGGAATCGTATTACCACCTGTTCTGGCATCATCCCATTTCGAGATTTTTTTCTTCCATTTGAACTCATTTCGAGAATTCAATAAACCATTATCGTTTTTTTTCTCTCATAAATTTCATAAAACAAACTTTCTAGAGATCGCCAATGACTAATCCTTGCATGAATTGCTAATGATTATGGGTGTTTAAAATTATCATGAACCGACCGAACCGAATCGAACCGAAAATGATTGGTTCGGTCAGTTCTTTATATGTATTCGGTTCGATTTTCAGAATTTTGATGATTTTCAAACCGAACCGAAATATTAAATTAAATATTTTTATTTTTTAATATAAAATTTAATATAAAACCGAACCGAAACAAAGTTTTGATTTATGTTACATTTTCCAATAATATCATTTACAAATTATTTTTAGTTAATAATACCGAACCAAAGAACCGAATCGAACCGAAACTCACGGTCCGGTTTGGCTCTTTTAGCATTCATAGTTTGGTTTGATTAGGTTTTATTACCGAACCGAAGTTTCGGTTTGGTTCGGTTTATCGTCAAAAAACCGACTAAGCCTAACCTCGAACAACTTACTAATGATCTAATAAGTCCAACATTAATTCCTTTTTCCTGGTAGGTGTGATCCATTGGACATAAATCCAATTTTAAGAAGATTTGAAAATCAAGCAAGGAAAAGTAGTTACATATCCAGGACCTGATACAAATAGACGCGTCACGACTTCTATATAGATTACTTCTCAATATAATTTCTTTCAAATTCATTAAAATTTCATGTAAAAGTAAAATCTTATTCAATGCAATCAACGTAATCGATTTTGGTTAAAGCTGTGAGACCCGCTTGAAATCGGAATTTCAAAGTCATAGTAAACAACTAGAATGATGATTCTGAATCCTTTTCCATGAGAATTAAGCAAATATATCATAAGAGGAATAGTAGGAACTTTAGGAGAAAATGTAGAGATTCTTTTATATTCCCACTAACTAGTACTATTATGATTAGAGAAAGGTTATGATCATCCATGAAGTCTCAAAACATAGTATTAACCTCAAATTATCAAAAAGTCTGTGGCTTAGTAGACTTTATTTTTTAGCACTAGTAATTTTGTGATACACAATATCTCATTTAGGTTAGCTGAGTAAGGATGCATGTCGTATCTATCTTGTCCTTTGTATAGTTGTTACTATTTTTATTTACGAAAACACTTTTTGTTTGAAATCAATGCCTAACACCAAAACATATTCAATATTGTTATTGTAAAGGAAAAAATCCACCATCTTCGATAATCGGTCGTGAATTTCTTATATCATAATATGAGAATCAAGAGAATAATTTAGAGAGAAAAGAGAGAATAATGACACCATGATTTACGTGAAAAACCCTTAAAGGGAAGAAAAATCACGGGGAGTTTTGATAGTATTTCATTATGGAGAAAATATTTACAAGACTAATGAGTGTTGAGAGTTGTTTCCTGTTTGGAGTTACACCTTGCCTCTATTTATAGATCTTCATATAATCTGATACAACTTATATAATTCTATCTAAAAATAGGATCAACAGAAAATTTTCTGAGATCTAGCTTATCAACAATAACAACCAAGTGAATCTTGACCGTCTGATCAATCCAATAGTCTTGATTAATTTCTCTTTGGATTGTCATGTCAGCAATCCATGTACTCTCGTCTGACTGGTCTATTCTTTATAACTACCTAGTTGATCTTACGATTCTCGCTCTATCTTCTCTTCGATGGAGTCTTCGGTCTAGATTTTACCACGTGTTGTGTGAAATTTTACCTGTACATTGGCCCCCATTACACTCGATGAAATTTTATTCGTTGAAGTGTAATGTTTATTTTTCTGCCATTATCACATATCATTACTCTCTGCCTTTTTTAGCATCATTTATGGCTATCTTTTTCATATTCTTTTGTCGTTTTATCTTCCCGCTCAGAGAATGTTTTACATGCGCTATTATGGAGCAATCTTTCATCTTCCCACTCAGAAAATGCTTTACACTATTCATTTCAGAGCAACTATTCATCTTCTCGCTCAGAGAATGCTTTACATGTGTTATTCTGGAGCAATCTTTCATCTTCTCGCTTAGAGAATGCTTTACATGATTCATTACAGAGAAACTCTTCATCTTCCCGCTCAGAGAACGCTTTACATGTGCTATTCTAGAGCAATCTTTCATTTTTTGTTATGTCTTTCCCCTCATTTCACTGTGGGCTCATTGATAGAATTTTTTCTTTTCCTTCTCTCGTAAGTTGAGATCTGTGGCATGAATATTATACAAAAATAATATAATAATTTATTGAAATGAGTAAGGAGCGAGTGTACCATTTCATAATTGTATTGCAGGAGTTTGAGTTTGATGTTCTGCATTTATTGGCAAAGTTTCTCCCATTTCCTTTGCTACAGGTTCCTTGGAGAATTTCTTCCGTTTCCATTGTTGCGGGCTCATTGGAGAGTTTCTCCTATTTCCTTTGCTGCGAGCTCCTTGGAGAGTTTCTCTCGTTTCCTTTTTTTAGAGGGACTTATGAATTGCTCATTTTCAAGGACTTAGGTTCAAATAAAGAACCATGGCCCCATTTTTTCTTTGAAAGGGACTTACGAACTGCCTATTTTCAAGGACTTAGGTTCAAATAAAGAAACCATGACCTCGTTTCCGCTTTGAGAGGGACTTATGAACTGCCCATTTTCAAGGATTTAGGTTCAAATAAAGGACCATGACCCCGTTTTCGTTTTGAGAGCAGCTTCAACTTAGTATTTATAGGACTTGATTTGAGCATTTCTGCTAAGTATTTTTTGGGAACATAGTTTTTCAAGCTGCTGTTTGACAGACCGTTTGTTAATCTCCCTATTGTGGATGTTGCTGTCAACCCTTATGTTGGAGATATCATTGTTGATACAACCATAGTCTTTTGTATGTTTTTGTATTTTTCATTTTTTAAGACTTAGCAAATTTTCTCTATTCTTCCATCTTCTTCTCACTTTATCTTTCTTTGTTTACTTTCATTTCCTTTCTTTCATTTTTCATTTTCGACTTCTTCTTTCATCGTTTTCACTTTTTCCTTTCTCTACTTTCACCTTTTCCTTTATCCACTTTCACTTTTTTCACTTTTTTCACTTTTTTCACTTTTCATATTTCTTCCTTTCTTCTTCTTCTTTTCGATTTTCTTAGATGAAACCAACACAACCACTGATCCCTTGACCTCACAATTTTCATCTGATTTACTTTTCTGAATTCTTTTTGAAGATTCATTTGCTTCTCACTTTATTTTCCTTTGTTTTCTTTCTTTTCCTCGCTTTCATGTTTCTCCCATCTTTTCAGAGCTCTTTTTTTAGAGCTCTTCATTTTCAGAATTTCCTTCTTTCTAAACTTCCCCGTTTTCATTTTCTTTAGAGGGTAGTGCTGCAGACACCATTCCTCATGGAATTAAACTCTTAGTGAGCTCAGGAGCCCATTTCCATTTCCTTCAGAAAAAAAAGCTTTAATGGACATGAACTATCAGTGAGCTCAGAGGCCCGTTTTCGTTTCCTTTAGAAAGTAAAAAACTTCATGGACATGAACTCTTGGTGAGCTCAGGGGCTCGTTTTCGTTTTGTTTAGAAAGTAAAAGTTTTCATGGACATGAACTCTTGGTGAGCTCAGGGGCCCGTTTCCTTCTGAGAACGATGTCCGTAGAGACTCCCAAGGACATAAGCTTTTCGTAAAGCTCAGAGGCCCTAAATTTCCTATAGGACTCTTGCTAGAGTTTCTCTCTTTGCTTTTCTTTTTCCCGTATAAATATCTGCAACAAGAATGTTGAATAAAACCATATATACTACTTTAATGGAATGAATAGGGAACAAATATACCGTAACTTTCTTCTAGAAGCTCGAATTTCATTGTGTAAATAGTTTCAAAAAATTGACTTCCGTAGTTTTTTAGCGAAGTTTAAATGTGTTGGTGAAGCTTAATAATTGAAGCTGACAGTTCTGTACAGTCTTCTTTCCTAAACATCCTCCACGAGAATTTCTGTAACTTTGGATGGGAATCTTCAAACTAAATTCCATAAATTTTGTTGAGAAGTAGACTTCTGTATCTTTCCAAGGATATATGATTTTCCATTTAGCTGACGTGCAATAAATTCAGTTTAATTTTTGAATTCGACCATTCTGTATATTCTTCTTTCTCGAACAACTTTTACAGAAATCATCATAACTTTTTATTGTGAGCTCCACAATTAATTCTGTAAAATTTCTCAAGAAGTAGACTTCCATATCTTTCTAATGGTACATGATTTATAATGCAATAACTCCCAGTTGTTACAGATTAATTTCTGAAGTTGACAGTTCTGTATAATCTTCTTTCCGAACAGCATGTATGAAAACTGTCATAACTTTTACCCCGAAGCACCAAATTAAATTATGATCAGCACCGATGAAAACCATCATAACATGTGATCGAGAGCTCCAAATTGATTTCCATAAAATCCCACAAAAACTAAACTTCCATAGCTTTTTGATGACATAATATTTTCCATGTAATTTCCTTCCAAGTTTTCTGTTTTTGTTATCGTTTCCGCTCACATTTTCATTTTTCACTCCCGTTGCCTTTCCCGTAATGGATAGCCGTTCCTGTTGTCAGGATTTCCTCCATTCCCGTTGTCAAGACATCCCGTTGTTAAGACTTTTTCCATTGTCAAGACATTTTTCGTTCCGCATCCGATAATTCCAGTTTTTTGAGTTCATCTAACTCATCGGACGACCAAGAGTTATTTGATCGAGCCCAAGCAGACATAAAGATGACAAAAAGACTTTGCAGCAAATTCGTTGATCCCGTTGAGAAGAGGACTGAGACGGATACTTCAAGCTCTTCCCACTCAGAGCTCCACTCCCAGCGGCCCTACTACGCAGATCGAGTACCGAGACATATTCAAAATTTGAATCCAAGATTTGATTTGATTTTAGAATTTAAAATTCAAATCTTATCATAACAAGTTTTAGATAAGTTGTTTCAAAATACAAAACATGATTTAAAATTTGAATTAGAATTCAAAGGAGCACGTAGGAATGCCGACCACTACATAAATAAGCCACTAGTGGCTGAGAGAAAGCGAGCAACACCTTGTCTTGTATAGGTTGGGCTCTGCTCAAAATCTTACAATCTTATCGTTTCAGTTAAGATATTTCAAAATTCAAAATTCAAAATATAATTTAAGATTCAGATGTGAATCTAAAATTCAATTAATTTACATGCATCAAATTGATTTTAACAAATACTTTTTTCGACCTTTTCAGATCTATTTTTCTTTATTTCAAATAATAATGGCTTAAAAGAAATAGGCAATAATAACGTTAATCGAATAAACAAGGAACGAGTTTACCCTTTTCATTTCCGTTCCGTTTCCATGTCGTTTCCGGATTCCAATTTGTTTCCGTTTTCAGTGTCGTACTCGTTGCCATTTTCATCCTCATTGCCACGACATTTCCATTGCTATTGCCACAGCATTTCCCATTCTCAACGTTTCTCATTCCCGTTCTCACAATGTTTCCCATTCTTAACGTTTCCCATTACTATTGCCACAACGTTCCCGTTCCTGTTCTCACAACATTTCCCGTTCTCAATGTTTTTCGTTCCCGTTGGCATAACGTTTCCCGTTCTCAACGTTTCTCATTCTCGTTCTCACAATGTTTCCTGTTGTCAACGTTTCTCGTTCCCGCTGTCACAACATTTCCCGTTCTCAATGTTTCCCGTTCCCGTTCTCACAATATTTCCCATTCCCATTGCCACAACATTTTCTATTCTCAACGTTTTCCGTTCCAGTTCTCAACGTTTCCCGCTTCTGGTTCTGCTTCTGTTTCCACTTTTTTCTGTTTCTACTTTGGCTTCCGTTGTTGAGGGGGCCTTTGATTTAGTTTTGAGTGTTTTGGAAGGAATTTCTCGAGATTTTTCTCTAGCTCTCAACAAGTGCACCAAATGTAAAGGAGAAAATTCACCATCTTCGATAATCAGTCGTGACTTTTTTACATCATAATATGAGAATCAAGAGAAAAACTTAGAGAGAAAGAGAGAGAATAATGACACAATGATTTACATGGAAAACTCTTAAAGGGAAGAAAAACTACGAGGAGATTTTGATAGTATTTCATTATGGAGAAATGGTTTACAAAGCTAATGAGTGTTGAGAGTTGTTGTCTCCTGTTTGGAGTTACATCTTGCCTATTTATAGGTCTTCATATAATCTGATACACCTTATCTAATTCTATCTAAAAATAGGATCAACAAAACTTTCCCTGAGATATAGCTTATCAACAATAACAATCAAGTGAATCTTGATCGTCTGATCAATACAATGATCTTGATTAGTTTATCTTTGGATTGCCATGTCAACAATCTATGTACTTTCATCTGATTGGTCTATTCTTTATAACTGCCTAGTTGATCTTACGGTTCTCGCTCTATCTTCTCTTCGATGGAGTATTCGATCTAGATTTTACCACGTGTCATGTGAAATTTTGCCTATACAGTTATGAGTTTATAGTGTAAATAATTAATTTTAGCACTCAATAATAGATAGGGAGAAAAATAGTTTGTTTTGGGTGATGTAGCCTCACCGGAATACTCCTGTGTAGAGGTGTAATCGGTTTGGTTCAACTCGGTTTAGGGATAGTTTTGGAACCGAACCGCAAATATCATTTTTCAAATATCAGAACCGAACGCCGGTTCAACGTAAACCAAACCATCCAAAATTGATTCGGTTTTGCGGTTATTACCTGCCAGAAAAAATATATATAAAAAAAAGAAAAAATTACCAAACCATTTCTACCTATAATAAACCATATAAAACACTTAAAAATACTATTTCTAATCACGATAAGATGGTGGAAGCGACATTCAGATCCATTGCCATAAAATCTTCTAAAAACATAGTTCTGGGTAGAGAACTTGTCATTCACAATATAATAAAATCAATGCCATCCAACACGTAAGTAAGGACTGAATCTTGTGTTTAAGTAAACAATAGTGAATCGGATTAGGAGACAATTTAGCCTACCCAGTAAAAGATAAATGCAAAATTCTATTTGATTGTAGACACTGCTAATTCCAGTAAGAATTACATTGTAACAAATAGTGACAAACAAAAGTAATTCTTAGGTCACATTTCACAATAAGCAAAGCTGAGAAGGGGCGAAATCTCATAATGGTGATTCATGCATGCTTCTGTATGTGAAAATGCATCTCTAAGAACATCTGAATGGTGGACGGGACCCATCAGGGGAAACCTTAGGTTAATTAATTTTTGAATTTCTATCATATAGTTACTCGTACCTATTATAATAACAGGTATTTTCAGGTGATATTTTTGTGCGAAGTGTGATCCCATCACAACTGATAGTATAGTGTTTTGCGAGGTATGGAAAAAAATTTCATACAGACTACAAATGGAGGAATTGGCGAGAGATCATAGTTTGGAGGACAAGTTTTTTTTTCTTTTCAAGTCTATCTTTATTTTAGTAGAGCATGATGAATAAATACTAAGATTAAAATCTCTGATCCAAAAGTTTGCAAGACAAATTCAGAAAGAATAGTCATTCCATTTATGGACAATTACCTCTGCATTTGTTATGATGTGAACCCCAGCTTAAGTATTGATATAATTCTGACTTGTTGTCCACGTTTTCCTCTTCATTCATATGCTTAGAAAATGTAGAGGTGAAGTCAACTCATCTTCATAATCCTGAATCACATGTTGAGAAGATGATACATATTTAACTTCTATCATTACATCATCCTTATATGCATCAAACAATATTTTTAAAACCAACACAACCTTCTTTGTTGACTCTTTAGCAATACCAACGTCATTTAAAATTGAAAAACAATAATCAATGAACTTCATTTTTTATCATGGGTCAAGCACAATAGCTACAAACAATAAAGAGTTCACTTTCTCAAAACTTCCCTAACATTATCAAACTTCATTTTCATGCTAGACGTCATCTTACTCAAAAGATAATCATCAGTTTTAGAATACTTTCGAATCAAACTTTCAATCTTACAAAGCTCTTGAAAGAATCCATTCGAACACACATGCAAAGAACTAGAAAGTCTTATAGTCACTTCATAGAATACTTTAAAAAACTTAATAAAGACATGAAGCATTATCCCAATCATCATAACTAGGAGGCCCCCATTCTTCCCCCAATCTCCAAGACAATCCATGGAGTATTGTGCATCTTGCTCCTCGAGCCTTTCAAAAGCAATTTGAAACTTTTCAGCAGCCTCCAATATTATGTAAGTTGAGTTCCATCTAGTGGCACAATTTAGGCACAAAAGGCTTTTGGAGGAAATCTTCAAAGCCTAAACACAAACCTTAAGCTTAACTAATCTAGCCGGTGATGACCTTACATATCTCACATCATTGTGGATCCTAACGATAGATCCATGGAGATTCTTTAAACCGTTAGATACAATTAAGTTTACAATGTGTGCACAACTTCTCTATATAAAAACTCACCATCATACACCATCACATTCTAATTTTTCATATTTCTTTTCAAATAAGTCACCACAACATCATTCGCACTGGCATTATCAATAGTTACAGTAAAAACTCTATCAATACCCTATTCAAGCAAACAATTCTCAATTTTGCAAACCTATTGACTCTCCTTTATGACTAGAAATTAAACAAAAGTTCAAAATTCTCTTTTGCAAACTCCATTCTTTGTCAATATAGTGAGCAGCTAACACCATATAGTTAAAATTTTGAATAGATGTTCATGTGTCCGTAGTAAGACAAACTCTTTGTTTTGATTTCTTAAAGAAGCTTTGTAGATTTTTCTTCTCATCTAAGTATAGTTGGAGGCAATCTTTAGTAGCCGTAACCTATGATGGAACATTAAATTTGAGTTGCAAAGTATAGCTATACTCACGAAATGAATCAACCTCAACAACTCTAAATGGTAGCTCAGTTTGGATAATGATCTTTGCAAGTGCCTTTCTACATTTATCCTCACTATAACTAATGGCAACCAAATTACAAGTTTGTGAATCACCAACCTCCTTCTTAATTTCAAAACCTAAAGTCTTTTGTTTAGGATCAAGAAACCTATTATGATTCTTTTATATATATCCAAGTGTCCTAGCATACTTAAGGTCCCATTGTGTCTAGAATGAGACTTGAAAACTTGTTTTCAATAATCACATGTGGATGTTACATTACCTTCTTCATCATATTCATTCTTAGTAAATGAATCCCAAACAATTGAAGGTTCCCTAGATGATTTTCTCTTACCCACTGTTGGGGGTCTTAGTGGTAATTCAGGAGACTTTGAACCAAAGATCGATTTTCCTGTCTTCGATTTTCCCATCTAAAAAATCATTAATTGAGACTCATTAACTCAAATTAAACTTAATTTCTAAACTATATTGTCACACTAGTAGACACCCTAATAAGTTCAGATAAAATAAGCAAACATCCTAATAAGTTCAGACAAAACAAGCAGACATCCCAATAAGACAATAAGTCTAGACAAAACAAGTAGACATCCCAATAAGACAATAAGTTTAGACAAAACAAGCAAACTTAATTTTTTCTGGGTTTCATTTGATGATAGTCAATGGGATGTGTAGCAATGGTGGGTTGTTTTGGTTGGGCTCATATTTGAGCATCTATTGTGTTTGGTTTCTGTTTTATCTATTAAAAACTTATTTTTAGGTAATCATTATTCACTGCAAACACTATCAGTTAGCATGCACTGTCTTCATTTCTTTTCATTTCCTTTACTTTGCCATGAATGTTTGATTTTTTCTTTATTTAATGTTATTTTGCATATGGGATCGTGTTGAAGGAAAAGAAAAGTGTTTAACAGTGAACTCTAAACAATTGTAAAGCTGAGAATTTTGTTGGATATGTGATTGAATTATAGTTTTTCTTCTTTTTTATTTATCATTATTTTATATATAAACTACACGAATTTATCGATTTACATATCTTCTATCTAGTTCAGGGAAATATAGATACAAACTAAAATTCATACAAAAAGAAGAAGGAGATATAGAGAGAGAGTATACTAGATCTCTCCTTCATCGTTAACAATCGAGCAAACAGATCTCACCTTTATCTTCGATCAGTCGAGCAACCAGATCTCCCATTCGTCATTGAGCAGTCGAGCAAACAGGTCTCCCCTACATCGTCGAGCAACTAGATTTCCCCTTCGTCATCGAGCAGTCGAGCAAACATGTCTCCCCTTCATCGTCGAGCAGTCGAGCAACCAGATCTCCCCTTCGTCGTCGAGCAAGTCACCTCTCTTGTCTCTCGACTCGAGCTGTCGAGTTATGATGACTGAGGAGAAGGGGAAATTAGGTCTGCGAGCAGCGAGAGTGTGAGTTGTGAGGACTGAGGAGAGGGGGAAATTAGGGCAAATTGTAGAGGTATATATATATATATATATA